>CAJVSB020000801.1:0-150464 GCA_911865555.2 Thlaspi arvense
AATAGAACAAGTTCAACATTATTCGATACTAGTAATTTTTATCATTACTGTAAATGGGTTCTTAATACTGTTGAAATACTTCAATATAAATACGAAATCGACATAAATCAAAACAATAATATGGTAAGCCAACGTCAATTGCCGCCTCTCGATGTAAGTCTTTATTATTGTAATTATACGTGGAAATTATTTGATTATTATTCTCTCTACTTAATCAGTACTTCACCAAGAGGAGGAAAAAGTCTCTAATTCAAGCTCTGGACAAGTTTAAATCAGGTAATTAGTCTTAACAGTGATTACAATTTTTAATAGCTAAGTGGGTAGTTGAGAAAGTAAGTCCGACAGAAATTAATGCCAATGATCTCTGTGTCTCATGGATGCAAATGCAGAGTTGCTGTTGCTGGGTTTCATCTCTCTGTTGCTGACAGTGGGGGAGGCCACTATTGCAAATATCTGCATTCCGAGAAGTGTGGGAGAAACTTTTACTCCATGCAAAAGCTTCTCAACTGATAAGGAAGAGGAGTCGAAGTGTCAGGAGCAGGTATAATTATAAATTAAAGAAAAGTAATTAATCAGACTTAGTTACAATTTAAATCCTGTGATATATATATATATATATATGTATGTATGTATGTATGTATACATACTGCTTATATTTCTGTACTTGGAATTTGTGCACAGGGGAAGCTTTCTTTGATGTCCAGAGCAGGAGTCCAAGAACTCCAGCTGTTGATCTTTGTGCTAGCCTTCTTCCATGTTTTATCTTGCTTCCTCACCTTCAGTCTAGGAATGGCCAAGGTAATTTTATCAGAGCCCACTATCTTTTAAGGTGATTTTTCTTTCCCCTAAATTGTGCATGAGACTGGTAGAAATTTCATATCCACAAGACATGTAGAAATTCCAATATCCATAAGACAGAGAGGAGGAAGCTGAACTTGTTTGTATGGGTCTATATATTCTTGATTTATATATAAACACCCACGCACGCATATAAATGTGAATCCTTACTTCCACATCCACAAAAGAAAAAAAATAAAAGAAAAGAAACCTTACCAAACTATGGGTTATATAAGCTTGAGATACTGTGCGGTGATTTGGAAGTTAACCAATCTTTGACTATATTTGATTACTTTGTGTTGTAATATTCTTCAGATGAGAAGGTGGGAACACTGGAGGCAGAGACAAGAAACATTGGATTATCAATTTTCAAATGGTATGCTTTTTAATATTACGTGTGAACTAGGTCTAACAAGTCTTTGTGGGTCATCCCTCAATTCTGTTCTTTATATATAGAATTATATAGTCATTTCTGACATGTAGATCCACATCTATCATTCTTTTGAGAATTAACATGTCATTTTAGATTTATATTCTGTTTTTAGTTTTTGTTCTCGGTTTTTCCCTGCAGTATTTTTGAAAATAGAACACGCTGAAGATCTTGAAAGAATCTATTGTTTTCGTGTCATTTTCATTTTCAAGCAAAAATCATTTTTGAGAATTCTGAAACCACTTTTGCTCGTTTCTTTACTTTCTAATTACAGATTTTCTGTTTCCAAATATAGAAACTATGTTGAAAATAAATCCAAACGGGCATATTCATAAGTCTCGTCAAACAATTTATTCCCCGAAACAGAGCCAGATAAAGCTATTACAAACAAATAATTGAAAGTTAGGAAACAGTAAGATTACGTAATTAGCTTCTTTGACACTGATATTGCATGAATAATAATTAGTACAGATCCAGAAGGTTTTCAGCTTATTCATCAAACATCATTTGGGAGACGTCATCTGAAATTTTGGAGTGACCACCGGTATCTCCGTTTGCTGGTTAGTTTCACAGTTACCATAATTCCCACCATTATTAGTTAATTGCTCATCCTTTTATTCCCCCTATCTATTGGATAACTAACAGTGTTTTGGGTTCTGGTTACTTCTCTAGGTCTCCTTTTTTTCGCCAATTCTACAAATCCGTGTCCAAAACAGACTATTTCACTCTTCGACATGGATTCATCATGGTACTCCTCTGCTTCACAAAACATGATTTTCTTGGTTAAGCAATGTGAAACTTTACACTCATATTGGCTGGATTTTCTCCTCTAGGCCCATTTTGCAGGAGGAAGCAACTTTGACTTTCAAAAGTACTTAGAAAGAGCTTTGGAGAAGGACTTTGGAGTAGTGGTAGGAATAAGGTAATAAACAACCATGCAGAAAATTGCACTTCAATTTTGAGAGTTGAAAGCACTGATTGTATTTGTTTACATGTGAGGAGTCAATCCTTAATAGACATATATATATATACAACTCTCACACCCATAAAAGGAAATAAATCAAATCTTCTAAAATCATATGTGATCTCCTAACATTACACATAATCTACGCAATCTCTATATATAGAAAATATATATACACATAATCTTGAACACTCGCCCTCAAGCTAGTGCGTAGTTGTCATATATATCTAGCTTAGTATATATATATGTCATCCTTTGAGCCCGGAGAAATTTAGTGAAGATATCGGCTAATTGGAGTTCATATATGAGGTGATGATTTCTCTGAAAATAATTTTTTCCGGATAAAATGACAATCAATTTTTATATACTTGGCTCACTCATGAAAGACTAGATTGGAGGTAATATGTAACGTTGCTTCATTATCATAGATGAGCCTTATGAAGCCAATCTCACAAAATTTCAATTCTTGAAGAAGTGGTTTTAGCCATATAAGTTTGTAAGTAGTAAGAACCATAGCATGATATTTAGCTTCTGTAATAGATTTTACAACAACATTTTACTTTTTGCTATTTCATGGGATAAGATACCTTTAATAAGAATAAAATATTTAGAAGTTGATCTCTATTCTAAGAGATTCTGCCCAACCTACATCTGCATAAGCAATAATGTCTAAATGGCCTTTATTTTATAAATCAATCTTCTTGCAAGAGAACTCTTTATATATCTCAAGATTTAAACCACTACATCTCAATAACTATTACAAAGAGAGTTAAGGAACTAACTTACAACACTAATAACAAGGGATATGTTTGGTCTAGCCTTGTTCATGGGCCTTGAACTGGCCCGAACCGGAATCGAACCGCCGGTTCTGGTTCTTGAAAAATATGAATCGGGATCAGAACCTTGAAGGCCGTCCGGTTCCGATTATGGTTCATGCCGGTTCACGGTTCTGGTTCCTAGTTCATTAACGGTTCGTTTCCCGGTTCGTTCACGGTTTGGTTCCCGGTTCATTCACGGTTCGGTTCGATTTCGGTTCATCCGTAGTTCAATTCGGTTCCAATTTGATTTTACCAAAAAAAATTATTTATTAACTTATAAATCATTTGAAATTTTTTAAATAATCTATTTTCTAATTATTTAAACTATTACATACAATTAGGGGTGTGCAAATCACAATTTTGGTTTGATTTTTGATAATTTGGTTTGGTTTTTTGATTTTTTGATTTTAATACTTTAAAATAAATTATTTATTTAATTTTTTATTATCAAATATGTATATATGTGCATGTATATGTATGTGTGTATGTGTGTGTATTTGTATATACATACATACATACATGTATGTATATATTCATGTGTGTGTGTGTGTGTGTATCCATATAAACATAAAATATATATGTATGCGTGTACACGTACACATTTATATGGGTATATATAAACCATAATATTGATTTGGTTTTTGATAATTGGGTTTGATTTTTTGGTTTTTTAGTTTTAATACTTTAGAAACCATCAATCTAATTTAATTATAAATCAAACCAAACTAAACTTAAAATTTCAGTATACGTATGTATATATATTTGTATATATATATACATAACATATATATATTCGTGTATATGTATATATATAAACATATATATATTCATAAAAATATAGAAATATGTATGTGTTTGTGTGTGTATGTATGCATACATACATAAATATACATACATATACATATTTACATGTGTGTTTGTGTGTATATATGTATATATTTATATATAATATAAATATATGTACATGTATATATATTTATATTTATATGAGTGGATAAAATTTATACATGTGTGTATATATATAAGTATGTATGTATGTGTGTGTGTTTGTATACACACACATATATATTCATATAAATATATGTACGTGTGTGTGTGTGTGTGGTATTTTTTTTATGAAACAAAAATATTTTTAAAATTTTGATTTTTGTTTTAGAATGGTTTAGTTTGGTTTTTAAACCAAACCAAACCATAATTTTGAATTATTTTTTAAATCCAAATCAAACCAAACTAAATTTAAAAAAACTAAGCCAAATTTTAAAATTAGTTTGGTTAATTGGTTTGGTTTTGCACACCCCTATGTACAATGTATTTCATTTTAACTTTAAATAAAAAAATAAAAAAAATTAAATAATAAAAATTAAACTTTTAAAATACTAAATATTTCACGATTCATCACGGTTCCGGTTCACGTTTCACAGTTTATTACTAGTTCCAGTTCACGTTTCATAGTTTACGATTCATTCACGGTTCTGGTTCACGATTCGTACACGGTTCCGGTTCACGTTTCACGTACGGTTCACTCACGGTTCCGGTTCCCAATTCGTTCACGGTTCTAGTCGTTCCAGTTCATGTTCAAAAAAATGTGAACCTTAATCGGACCGCGAACCTTCACGGTTCAGAGTCGGACCGAACCGAATATTGCCGGTCCGGTCCGGTCCGCCGTTTTTTCCCGATCCGGGCCGGGCCGGTTCATGGTTTGAACCTGAATCGTGAATAGGGCTAGTCTGGTCTAGTTATAGTGCAACAGTTTAATTTTTTCATCAATCTTTCATATCAACTGAGTTTGAGTAAAGCCCCCCCTCATCTAGTAAAAGTTTGACATTCGGATTCATAGAAGTATCAACTAGTTTCAAATCAAGCATTTCAATCTCTTCTAATATGTTAAGGGCATACTTCCTTTGAGAGATAGAAATATCTATTTTTCATTGGACTACTTCGATCCTAAGGAAATATTGCAATTTTTTCAAATCCTTAGTTTGAAGTGGAGAAACAAGTATTGTTTGAGATTTTTGATACTTTCTTGATTATCACTTGTAATAACAATATCATCTCCCAGTAATATGAACTGCATCACACCTCAAAATTTTAATAGTGCATTAGCATGTGTCAAAAGGGGACGAGTTATTTCAATGACATGGTAATATTTTCTTTTAGTTATACCATTTTGTTGAGGTGTACGAGAACAACTAGATTGATGAATCATGCTATGAAATGTTATAAAAGAATTGAAAGATGCAAAAAAATATTATTTTGCATTATCATTTCGTAAAATGCAAATAGTGTGTTCAAATTAAGTTTAAATTTCATTACAAAAATTTTGAAAATGGTAAACAACTTTGAGCGATATTTCATTAAAAATATTCAAAGTACACATCGAAAAAATCATTAATAAAAGTAATAAAGTATCTATACCCTAATATAAAGCTGACGTGACTAGGACCTTAGACATTAGAATGAATTATAGAAAAAGGAGATTCTGCTTGATTATTGACCTTACTTGAGAAGGATACTCGAATATGTTAAGTTGACATGACTCACACTCTAAGAGCTGTAAATGAAAGAGATGGAAGACCATCTTTTTTTAACTTAGTAAGACTTAGATGATCCAAATGACAATGGAGAAGATCAGGTGATTCAGTGATAGCACATATAGTTGGAGATGGAGGCTAGAGATAATAGAATTCATGTGATTCAAATCTTATGCCAATCGTTTATCTCGTACTCCTGTCTTGTATAAAAAAAAAGTCGACAGTGAAGGTTATGAAGTAGTTAAGGATATGGGTGAGTTGACTAATAAAAATTAAATTAAAAGGACAATTGGATTTAAATAAAATAGAATTCAAAGACAAAGATGGAAGAGGATGAGCTTGACCAATGCCAGTGGTTTTAACCTTAAAACCATTAGTGATGTGGTGTCTTAAAGATGATATAATTTTGAAAAAAGAGAAGTATTACCAACTATCTAATCAGAAGCAATAGAATCCAAAATCCAGGGTCCAATAGATGAAGAATGAGAGAGGTAAACCATAGAATTACCAGTATGAGCTGCAGTGATTAAAGATGATGCTTGTTGGACTACTTTAAGTTGAAGATACTCTTTATAATCATTGTCTAATAAAAGATTTTGGTGATCAACCGCCAACCCTCCATTCCTCTCAACTCTAGATGACAGAGACTATGTCATATTAGCAGATTTTTCTAGAAAACATGGAAAGAATAGCACCAGTCTTGAGTATGGTCCAAGCGTTTGCAATAAGAACATTTAGGATGACCACTAGCACAATGTCCACCTTTGCCACCACGACCACGTCCTCATCCTCTATGTTTAATTGCATTAGGGACAAAGGTTGAGGATTGTAAACTTGTTTGGAGACTAATTCCAGTTGTTGCTTCCGAAGGAGGAATTCAAAACAAATGATCAATAAGGTCCTTTGTTGTAGGAACATTAAGATTTGTTAGGACTTGAATCCTAACAGATTCAAAATCTTTATAAAGACTGTGAAGAATAAACACCATATACATTTGGTCAAGTTTTTCTAACACCTTTGGAAGGTTATCTCCAGTCAGTCTCAACTTGATTTCTTCAATGGTAGATTATGCTTTGTTCAAATATGAGGGTAGTCATGATCTATCATTTGGAGTGTTGCTAAGTTGCAGACAGAGTCATACATATGTTGTATATCATTAGAATAGATACTGTTAGCTTTCTTCCAAACGTCATAGCATGTTTTATAGGGGGGCAGAAGTGTACCAACAGCTTTGGATCAATGGATTGCCATAATAAAGAAACTAATTAATAATCAGCCCTTTTCTATTCGTCCTATTTTGCTTTTGGTAATATTGTCGGCCTTTTTGGTTAGATAGTTGAAGAGTTCCTATCCTGAAAACCATATATCAATAGCAACATACCAATCTAAGTAGTTCTTACCATTGAGTTTTTCTGATGTTATAGTTGGACTGCCTGAGAAGACGAAGGAGATGAGTCCCTTTTTCAAACATTTAGAAGTGATGAAGGAAGAATCAGGTGTGGAGGTCATGAGGAGTGGAAGGGATTTGATTAGAGTGAACCAAACTGAACCAGAGTGAATTGGTTGATGTGAGCTGAACTGGTCTAAATCGGGTTGAACCTGCCGGTCTTTGATGTACTGGAATAAGTTAAATCGGGTAACAGTTGGATCTGTTCTTCTTTAACCCTGTTTGGCAATTATTGAAGGCCAGGCTTCGTCGACTTTGAGCAATGGCAGGCAACATCATTGAGTAGCGATGTTGTCAAGGAGCGATATTCAGATCCAAATCTGAGAGAGATATGAGCGATAGTCTTCAAGAACCTGGAAGGACGAGAACTAGTGAGAGTTGCTAGAGACGAACCAAAGATGAACAAACGTGAAACGAGCCAGACAGTATGAAGAGTCAAGGAACGTGGGTTGATGATTGCTAACGAGTTTGGAAGAGCCAAGAACGAAGGCTGATGAACTTGGATCTCTAACAAACAGTTTCGAATGAAACGACCTTCGTTTAGAAACTAGAGGTATGATGCAAGAACTAGAGGGCCTCCAACGAACTTGGGGGATGATCTTCTAGCGAACTTGTTTGAGACGGCCTTTGCCTTCTGAGTTGCCAATATAAACCCTAACCTACTTCTAGTGCTGGTTATAGTAACCATAAACCCTAATGCTATTTTATATTTTAAACTAGCTCTGGTACTAAGTTGAAAATACTGATTGTATTTGATTACACATGATGATTCAATGCTCAAGAGACGTATATATATACAACTCTTACATCCATCAAATAGAAGAAATCAAATCTCTTAAAATTATGTGTAATCTCCTAATGTCACACATAATCTACACAATTTCTATACATAGAAAATGTATATCCACACAATGTCAACATTGACAATATAGAGATTAATTCTACTTTTGGGATGAATATAATTTTAGAAAAAATTATGGGTTTTGAAAATTTATTCCTGCAGCCCATGGATCTGGATGTTCTCAGTCATTTTCATTTTCCTCAATGCATACGGTAAGTCCCTTGATCACTCTGGATATTAATTAAAAGCATAATATTATAGATTGATGAAACTAACTGAAACTAATTATTGGTAAATACAGTATTTCACAACTATTTCTGGCTTCCCTTCATTCCATTAGTGGTAAGCAACCTAACTTAAAGGGTAATGCATCTTATAGCTGCAATTATAGAAAATTTAAAGGCTAATTTTATCTTTTTTATTTTATTTATTTTTTAAATTGCAGTTGCTATTGATAATTGGGACAAATCTCCAAAGTATCATAACGAGGATGTGCTTAGATACCCATAACAAATCTCATGTTGTTAGAGGAACTTTGCTCATTAGGCCAAGCGATCACTTCTTCTGGTTTGGGAAACCTGAGGTGCTTCTACATCTTATGCACTTTATCTTGTTTCAGGTGATTCATCCCTGTCCTTTTCTTTTATTGATTTAATGCAGCTCGAATTTTTTGTTTGCATTGTATGGAAGTTCTTGATTTTACACCTTAGAAAGTTTCCTTACCATAGCCAGTGTTTGGCTAGGAGGAAAAGAACATGAAATCTGCAAAATTATCACTGGATTTGACAGCAATTCTTTTGGTCTCTCTAAACATAGCAATTTAATTTTTTGCAGAACTCGTTTCAATTGGCATTCTTCACATGGACTTGGGTAAGCATCTGATCAAGGACTAGATTTTTGTACACACAAAGAAGTCCACTGCTAATGCCTCTTCTATTTTCAAACAGTTCAAATTCGGTTTAAGGACTTGCTTCCACCGCGAAACAGAGGACATTGTGATAAAGCTTGTAATGGGATTGTTGGTTCACATCCTCTGCGGCTATGTAACGCTCCCTCTCTATGCCCTGGTCACTCAGGTAAACAAACAGATTCATGCTCGGTTGAGATGAAAATACTAACATAGAATTGAGTTATCATTGGGATGAATCAAAACCTTGTCTAACTAGCTAAGCTCATGGTTAGAGGAAAAAATCTGCATGATTAAAAAGTAATGGGATTTGTGACAGATGGAACGTCAATGAAGAAAATTGTGTTCTCTGAGGAGTGGCCGAAGGCCTCAAAAGATGGCGAGCCAAGGCAAGGAAGAATTTAGCCCTGAGGAGCAACTACGAGCCAGGCCTCTCATTGGATGCTTCTGTTACTTCACTTGACACTTCACCATCCTTCAACAACGTCGAAGCCTCTTTCTCGGTAGAGCTTGACAGGTCCATTGATGGTGTCTTGGTTGCAGCTCAGGTAGAGGATGAAGACAGTTTTGCAGGACAAAGAACAGAACAAAAGTCGGGGTCTTTTGACTTTAGCGGAACACCAGATTTTTTTACTCTGTTCATGGGTTACTTTTAGTCTTTTCTGATCATTTTCCCCTCCCACTTACATATAGAAGGAGAGCATTTCAGAGGAGCATGTTGGGATCTGAGTCTCTGAGTTTTAGTAGATGTTTGTGGCATTAGACAGAGAGAATGTATAGTCTGTGTTAATCTTGGGTAAAATAGCAAATTATTAGTATATTTTTCATTCAAGTTATCAAATCAAGATACCATCTGATCATAACTTCCCTGGAATTGTTTCAACTTGGAAGCTGCCAAATCATTTTTTAACTTTTATGTTTTCTCTTTATTATAAAAATTATGGAGTTAAATTATGAAATAACACGATATTGTTTTAAGTTACCGCATCATATTTTTTTACAACTAAATAATGTGGGAAGATATTTAATTATTAGATTGTATTATTATTATTATTATTGGTGTATAAATATACTCATAAATGAATCGTATCTTAAATAATTAGGATTAAAATTATGAGAGAGAGAGAGAGAAAGATAGAGTGTTTAGATTGCATCCCATCACACCCCAGATGTAGCCAGGTAAGGTGAAAAACGAGTTACTTGTAACTCTACGTATTCTTATGCATCCAAAATCCCAACGTGAAAATTTGTTGGTTTTGAATTCAAACGGTCCTTTCCTCTGTAATATCAACCATGGCATTGTTTTGGTTTGAGACCTGTTGGCCACATTTTTAGTATGGGAATGTGCCAAACAAATCCTACAAAATTTTCATACAGAGAATAGGAAGCTTCTCTCTTAATAAGCTTTTCCTCCTTGGTTCGGCAGCGCGCGAGAGACGTTTTCCCGCTGGAACTTTTGCTCACGTCATTCCTGACATTTCAACAAGCACGTGCACCTCATGCTTTGCGTGTGCATATAATGCCACTGGAATGATGCCACGTTTCTCTCTTCTGTGGCACTTTATGTAGTGTTTTATATGCACAACAGTGGTGTTACGTTTGATAACATTAAAAACTGAGTACCCAAAATTTAAAATATTAAATTCTTTAAATTTAAAATTTTAAGTTAGGTGTAACATAACAGTGAATGAAAATACAAATTATACATTTATAATCAAATTCAGTATTGACAATGATGAGTGAAATGTCTTAATTACTTAAAATTCAACCTAATTTTCGGTTAATTTTTAATTTAAGTGATCAAAAGTTGAATTTTATTTTACTTCAATATAAAATATTTGGATGCATTCCATTTTAAATGCTTAATTGGGTTATCAAATAAGATTTAAAAATATTTTAAAATTTGTAGTATTTGTGTGTAGATAATATATATATATATAGAGAAGAGAGAGAGAGAGAGAGAGAGAGAGAGAGAGAGAGGAAGGAGGAGGAGGAGGAGGCATGCTTTCTTTGTTTGTTTACACACACACCCTAAATCAATTAAGAAGTGATTCATGAATCATGACGATAATTTTCTTTAAAATTTTCCTTTTTTAGAATCAGATCCTTGGTGAATAGAATATTGCCCATCTTGAAATCATTGTTTAATTATTACAATAGAGAGCATTACAAATTGGTTTTATCAACCAGCCCTTTTCTCAAGTGAGAATAGAAGAATGAGCGGCTCATCATTTTTGACTTAAATGCTTAACTTTTGATTCACAATCACACCTCAACTTTGGAAGGCAGCTTAAGGTGGGTCCAAACGTCCCAAAATCGTGTAACTCGATGGAGCTTTTCTCATGGAGTTTCTTTCTATCAATCAACCAGTTTAAATAAGACTTTATTGTTTCGGGTCACTGTCCAAGATGACCAATTCTTCTCCTTACTCTGGGGACTTGAATATAGGCATGATTCTAAAAATTATTTTGTCCTGTTAAATTTTTTAATCTATCATATTTATTCTTTTGAACCTTTTACTGTACCATTTGCTTTTTATAATTAACACGGTTAAATTAACTATTATATCTGTTCAATAGACTTTTCCAATTTTAAATACTAATTTTTTTAAATAACCCTTTAAAATAGTTAACTATTAAAATTTTAAAATTTTAAGTTATTATTTATAATTATTATTAAATTATTTAATTTTAAATATTAAATTAAAATATAGCTAAATTTTATGAAACTAATTTAAATTATTTGCATAATCTAACTAAATAAAAATTTGCCAATTGGAAATAATATTTATATTTAACATAAATTATTCAAGATCTGTAAGTTGAAACTTAACCATTAAACTAGCCTAGACAAATTGTAATTGTTACATGAAAATTAAATGGTCAAGTGAAGAAGGTAAAAAGATTATAAATAATTGTGATTTTTATCTTTTATTTAACGACATTAGTTTCAAGAAAATAAATTCTACGTTGTATAGTTCAAAAAGTTAAGTAGAATAGAGGTAAAAGTTTAAAAGAATAAAATAAATTTTGCCCTAAACAGAGAAAACCCTTGATTACTTTCTCATGTTTCATATATTTGGTTTTAATTAATTTTTCTAAAAACTATTCTTACTTTTGCTTTTTTTACCATTTCTTGTTGGACTAGAAGTAAAAGCGTGTATGGATGCATGCTAGCACACAAAGCTTTTATAAAAAGCCAAGGAAAGATGGGAAAGAAGAAGTTGAAATTAGATTAACTTCACATGGCCTTCCAGAAGTAAAAAAGAGCTGTTAAGCAAGAATTTTTGGGGAAAGCAGTAAGAGATAGGAAATTAATGGTAAAGAAAAGAATATTCCTAGCCTTCTCTTGCTTCCCTACTCCCTCTATGTTTCATATTTGTATCCATTAACTCTTTTGAAATTAAGAATTGAGAGATTGAAAACCTTCCACCTCTTTATTGCGTACCAAAATGTAGAAAATTGGGAATGGGATGCTCTCCATGTTATATCTACGAGTTTGTTTAAGAATTCCGCACCCTTTTATTTTTTTTATTTTTTGGATTGGTTAAATTTATACTTTCATTTTGTTAATTCAAACTTTCTGATTATTTTCACAAAACTGTTTTGTAAAACAGAAAAAAATGGGGAAAAAAATGGCAAGTTAAAAACTAGTGAAAGAGGTTAAATAGCATCATTACTCTTTTGTAGGACTGGATTAGATTCGAAGTGGATTATAGTGAATTTGAATCTGAATTCGATAATAGTATGTTATATTTAAATTTGATATGAATATTTATGAATATGTGTTTAATATTATCATATCCAAATCAAGATAAAATTCGATATCCAAAATAATAGTTCAAATCTAAATTCTTGAATCATTATACTTGTATTATTTTTACAATTTCAAAATAGACTTGAAAACTAAAATAAGAAATTCTTAAAAAAAAGACATATGAACTAATAAATAATTTTGGAAATGAAAATTATTAATATAATATGATTATATTTGATCCACAACGAATATTGTATTTAAGACTAATTTGGTGTCCGTGATGGATCTAGAATTTATGTATAGACAGAGCGAGGAGTATAAAAGATGGTATATACATTTTTTATATTTTTTGTCCTCATACATAATCCTCAAATAAGACTATCTTTTTGTTAATTTCAAATACCTCTCACTTTTATTTTTTAAATTTAACTATTTAGAAAATATCCTTAAAATATTATGTATAAATTAACTAATCTCGCAAAATTAGAAATTTAATAAAACTTACGAATATTAAAGTATAACAATAATAGAAATATTGAGAATTGTAAAAGATATAGCTTTATACATTTCACCAAAAAATTATAAATTAAAATATTACTTATTATTTTATGATTAGAAAAATTAAAATTAATAGTTAGTTAGAATTATCTTAATTTTACTTTTGATATATTCACTTTAATGATAATAGAAAAGAATAAATACAAAATTAGAAAGATAGACAAACAGATTTACACGGATGTAGGAGAATTGTTACTATTTTAATGTAATTATTTTATAATTTTACATTTTAATCTTTATAAATTTTTAAAATTATCATTAAACATTTTAGTCCTTTATTATAAACTTTTAGTTGCTACTCTTGATTTTTTTTATTTTTTAATTTTATCTCTGAATTTTTAACTTATTTATACAAGACATTCTCTTAAGCAAAGGTGAAAATTTTTCTTTTGAGAGGAGAGAAAAATTAGATTTATATATTAATTATATTAAATTGGTACAAATTTTTTAAAATGAATGGGGCAGGCCTACAGCTCCCCCTTCAATGTACATGAATCCGTCTCTGTTTGTTGGTAATATACAACAATAAAATGTGATATATTAATACATATATTTTTCATTTCATTTTTTATAAAAATAAAAAATGTTTCTAAATCTTATTTTTAAAAAATTTAATTTCTTAATTAAGACTTCATAAATTGAATTTATATTGTAACATATATAATATTATTTTATATATTATATATATTATATGTATATAATATAGATATGTGTGTGTACATATAAAATTAAGTAAAATTTATATTCACTTTATTTATTTTAAATTATAATCTTTTTAATCAGATTGTATTTATTAAATCTTTTATTAGTTAATAATATTAAATAATTAAATCAAATACAAAGTTAAATTCAAATTAAAATCTACTTTATTATCATCTCTCACTCTTTTGAGTGTAATAGATTTATGATGAATGATTATATACTTATATTTTTTAGATAATTATAAATAATTTTTTTGTTTATAATTTATTATTATAAATATTTGTTTTATTAAATTATTTGAAAATGAAATCTGAAGGTCAAAGTTGATTAGTACTGCCGTATGAGACCAAACAAGAATTAACCCAATTACCTATATAGGAAATGGCAAACCTTGTCTTCCTTGGCTAATTTGAACCCAGACAAAGACATGTGGATGACGTACTAGTTGATTAGATTGCTCATCCTTTGATTTTTAAACGCCACCTTTCCCAAAATTAAACCAATTTTATATCTATATAAAAAGCCAATTAGGAGAGAAAATTAACAAAAAAAGTGCCAAGGCTCCAATTTTGACTTTTAAGGTACTCGAGAAGTTTGTGTGCTTCATTTTATTTTATGTTAGCCTTTTGAATTTAAAATTAAATATTTAAATTCAAAAAATAATGACAAGTTTTTGTTTGCTTTTGACTTAAAATATTACAACTTCTAAATTTAGATTTCAGCTATAAAATCCTGGCTTTTGACTTTTTTTTTGGGTATATTTTGACAAATTTTAACATTTTAACATTTTAATATTTGGATTTTTAAGTCAAAATTTAAATAATTTAGAAAATTAAGATTTTGTAACCTTTGGATTTAAGTTTAAAAAAACTCTAAAAACCTAACATCTAACTTTTCCATTTTTTATTTTTATGAATTTATAAAACAAATAGATAAGTCTAAAAATTTGGAACCAAACACTTACTTTTGAGTTATTTGATTGGCTAAGCCAAAAGTAAGAATTGCGCAACTTTTAATATGTAAAAGCGTTCTAAACTCGGGCTTTTGAGTTTTTTGATGTTATAGATTTAAAGGACAAATTGTTCTGAATTTTTAGAATTATACAACTGGCTATTAATTAAGCAAATAAAAAATTATTAGAATATTATAATTTTTAAATGTAAATTTAATATCTTTAAAATCCTAGTTTCTGACTTACATGTATGTGTGTATACATAGGTTAAAAGAGAAAATTAAATTTTTAATTTATATATTTATCTTTTTAAATGTACAAAATAAAAGAAAAAAGAGTTAAAATTCATAATTTATATTCTGATTTTTTATTTTTAAAAATTTTTGAGCTTAAAAAAAGAAGGCTTGAGGGTATAGCCAAGCATAAAAGAAACATTCTTCCTTATTTGATTTTGTCTTACTCTTTAATTATTTAAATTGCATGTGTGTCTGTATATATTCAAATTTTAATATTATTAAAAATATTTATAAAACTTATTGAAGAAATAAAAAATTATTTTTAACCCTTTTTTCCTCTCGCATTTTTAACACACACACATATAAATAAATACATATATATATATATATTCTTGTAATTTTCTCAATCTCTTATGTTGTTTTATCATTTTTTCATCCAATTTTTATAATTAAAGGAAATTGCCATTAAAAGAAAAGGAGATAGTCAATTTAATTACTAGGAGTTTAAACAGGCATGACACGTGTTTAAATCTATCCAAGCTACCTTAATTGTTTCAAAATTTATACCTGCACTTAAATTTAAATTTAAAATAGTTCCATTAAAAAAAAATATTATTATCCACTCCGGAATAGGAAAGCTTTCGGCCGCACACACGTCACCCGTTTCGTCACGCGTGGTAGATTTATAAATAAAATAAAATGTGGGCCCCAAAATGGCAGAACGGCAAATTACCTGCCGACGTCCGCAAAAACGTGTCGGATAACAACTGGATCTTGTCTCTAACTGCTGACGACATCAGTATTATCTGCCACGTTTACCGCATAATTTCCTTGTCCAGCTGCTGTATCTCATTTTTCTAATTTAATTCGTTTGGATGTTTTAATAAAAATCACCAAGCCGGTCAACCTGATTAAAATAGGTTTAAAATAATAAAATTATCTAATTGATATAATTCGTATATCCAAAACATTTTGTAATCTTTCTCTGCGAACGCCCCTTACCTGTAATCCTCTTCCCAACAAAAACCTCCCTGTTTGCAACCCTCCTCCCCCAACAAACGCCCCCCATCTGCAATCCCCTCAGCGAAGTCCCCCATTTACAACCTCTCCTGATCGGCGAACACGCCCGACCTGTAACCCCCTGGCAAACGACCCCTAGCCGATATTGCAGCCCAATGGCCCTTACCCTCGCGACTGCAACCTAGAAATCCCCTACCCCGCGACTGCAACCCCATTCACTCTCTTTGTCGTTGCACCCTAGATCTCCCCCAGGCGACTGCAACCATGAACACCGCCACTGCCTCCGCCCCTGGCATGACGATTGCAACCAATAATCCACCACCCGTGCGACTATCCCCCAAGAACCCCACACCTTTTTTTTTTTTTTTGTCTCATCGTAAAATTTTACAGTTTTATATTTATAATTTATAAATATAATTTTTTACAAATATACTTATATTTTTATAGATTTATAGTTGTAATTTTATAAAAATAAATTTATAATTTAACAAATTTATGTTTATAATTTGAGTGTAAAAAAGTATTTTAAAAATTTTGATTATATTTCATATTAATATTTTTTATTTTAAGCTTTTAGATTAATATGTTTGATGTCAACCTACCTGGTAATAAAATTTACCGGATTGACCGCCTGGATAATTTTCCCATCTTTTTAATTTGCGTGCTTAAGTCCTGAGGCCTCTTCCGTAAATTTGATGTTGAAGAAAAAAACATCCTAATATTGTAAATATATTGGAAATAAAAAGGTGAACTATTAATATATAAATTCTTCATGGGTGATAATTTAATTTTAGGGCAAATTACAGTGCCAATGAAACCATTTTTCTTCAAAAAAAATTAATTAAAGATATAAAAGTCTTATGTCCATAGTTTGACAAGTTATGAAGGTTGGATGACAGTGCTTTTAAGATGTGACGTAAGATCTTTACCAAAATTTTGAACAAAATTAAAGAGAAAAGATATTTAATATTACAGTAGCTCAAATGTCCTAATGCGCTGCATGAGAGGAACAAATATGAAATTATTTTTAAATTTGGGGTGACAAGTAGATAAATAATCGGTACCGTGCATTGAGACGTGGCCAGTGCCGGTGGATTTCAAATTCAAATCCGAGCCGTGGTCGGTGCATTCCACTTGGTTCCAAATTAATTAGAGTAAATTATATTGATGGTCCTCCAAATTATATTTAATCATTTCGGTCCCTCACTTTGAATTTTTCTGGTAATAACCCCAAGCTAATGAAATTGAATTCACGTCACCCTAGTCAAAATCTAAACAAATATATAGAAAAAAAAAATCTCCATGATTTCCACATGGTTTATTACATCAATTGTGACATGTCTACATTAATAATGGCAATGAAGAAGGGAAAATTTGATGTATATCTACCAGATAAGAATGCGGAGATGGACCAAAATAAATCTCTAATGTGATTCGACAATAAAGTCTTGGTCATCAAATGATAATTATAAACATGTTTAATATATAAGTGAAAATTTGATTTAAAATATTTTAGGTTCCTGATTATAATTCGTAAAGAACTGGAGGATCCCTGCGAGGATAGTAAATTCATGAGGACCAAGGATGCAAGAACACGAGTCCTTGTTTGGTGATAGGAAGTGGAATTAGGATCTGGGTGGGTGTTGGACGGGGATGGAGACCCAAGTCTTGGACCTATTACCATCCCTGTCATAATGTCGTTAGATAAGTGAGAAAAAATCTACCTTGTCTGTATTTAAACTATGAATAATCTCATTAATATCGATGATTAATTTAAAATTTTGAAAGTTAAGGGATGAGATTGAGAATTTGAGGAATATGATTGACACAGTTAAATATAATTTGACACGTGTAAAATAATTTGAACGTCTGATTGCCCACCTTTTATTTCACCATCAGGTTGTTGTCACACGATAGAAATTATCTACCACGTATTAATTAAAGCTTACCATATTTTGTCAAGCAGAAAAGGTCATAATTTGCCCTTAATTAAGGTAATTAGTTATTATAAATCAAAGGAAGCTCATTGTTAGTTCTCCAAAAAAAGAAAAAAAAAGAAAGTACGGCTTTGCTTACGTAATAAAAGCCGTGGCTGCAACTTGCGAGTATATTTTCGTCAAGTGGGGAGTCGCGTATCCGTCCGATCCAACGCGTGACGCAACGCCATGCCACCCACACTAGCTGTGACGTGAAAGTACGTCACCGCCGTTGACGTTAGAGACTCCCCACCCCCCACTCCTACCAAACCAAGCTTTATAATCACCCCCTTCACGTTTTTTTCCTCCCCCTGGCCTCCTATCTCTACAACTTCTCTCTCTCTCTCGGAGTATTCACATAATTTTACATAATGGCAGAGGCACTGCGATATCCTACCTGGGCTCCGCCTCCGTCCTCCTCGGCCCCCGGCGCCAACTCCGCGGCCACCTGCTGGAACGGCCCTGGCGACGGCGTTGAATCGATCAAAATTGGAACGAGCGCGAAGAAACTGGTGGCGGAGAACGCGGTGATTGTGTTCGGTCGAAGCGGGTGTTGCATGTGCCACGTGGTGAGGCGACTGCTGCTGGGGCATGGCGTCAACCCTCCGGTGGTGGAGGTGGAGGAGGCTGAGGAGGCGGCCATCGTCGACGAGCTCTCGAAGATTTCCGGCGAAGCGCTGCAGTTTCCGGCAGTGTTCGTGGGCGAAAGCATTTCGGAGGGCTGGAGAAAGTCATGGCTACTCATATTTTCCGGCGAATTAGTTCCCATATTGAAAGAGGCCGGAGCTCTGTGGCTTTGAACCATGACATCAATTGACGAGGCAGTAACGATCTGTCTCTAGAGGAATGGGTAGACAGTTTTATTTCTATTTTCTTATACTTTTTCTTCATGAAAGTTAATCCGGAATTGGGAATTCCTTTTTTTTCTGAAACAGAGGCAAACAGGGCTACAAGCCTTGTCTGATCTTTGTAATTTTGTGCTCTTAATCTTGTGATATAAGTGGTTTCGCATGTTGAATTTTGAGACTGCTAAAGACCAGTCCTCCCCCGATTCATGATTATCTCATCATCATTTTTGTTTTCTTTTTAGGGATCTAACAACGGTTAGGTAAACCAGGAGTTGGGGATTAGTCAATACACCCTATTAAAAATGTTAATTGCAATCGTGGTCCTCGTAATTTTGCAATGAAGTTTTACTTTGGTCATTTTTCATTAAATTTCAACAGTTTAACCCCCATGGTTCTTAAAATTGTGCAATCAAGCTCTTTCATCTACGATCACTAACCAGTGAATGCTAAGTAACGATTAACGTTGACGAGTATGCGCGTCTAAACCTCAATATGTAATTCACCAATGAAATTAAGGCATAATCCTTTAAAAAATTGATGATAAAACAATTGTTATACCGATTAAAAGAAGGCATTAACCTTCACGGGTCTAAATTAACCACGGTGGCGGAGATGTTGAGGTTGGGCAGATCTCCCAACTCCCTCAACATTCTGCAACTTGATTTATTACAAAATATCCTTCAAATTTTTAATTTTCAACTTAATGGAGGATTTTGTGAATAAATTAAATATTTAGAATAAAATTAAAATAAATTCAGAACTAGGAGAGCCAATTAAAAATGTAAAATAAAAGTAAAGTAATATGAGAGATTATTTTAAAATGATGGATAAATTTTGATGAGGCCAAAACGTAAAGTGCCTCCAACTGTTACATCTTCGTCAAGCCCCATGATCATCTCTCCGAAAGTTTTGAAGTCAACTAGTCGGTCTTTATCTCTAGGCCATGTGTCTGCGAGTGCTCAACCAAAACCGAAGCCTTTGTCGAGTGAAACAGGGGCCTTTTTGGGCAAAAAATGAGCTGCTTTAACTCTAACCACAATCTTCATCGACCGAGCTACGAAGGTTTCCCACACGCACTTCTTCTGCAACTCAGATATTCAAGAAAGTACTCAATTACTTTGCCCACGAAATCGATCACATTAACGAGCTTGGAGTGACGTCATACCATATTTCAGATAACTTGGAGTGACGTCACGCCATGTCGAATGCCCCCATTGCCCTTGGGGTCTTCTTGGCAATGCACCACCGGTTAAATGTGAAAATACAACAAAGTTTCGGCTGCTGTAAATGTCCCTATTCCCTCTTTGGAAGTTTACTGAAAAATGGGCATGGACAGAAGGTCTTGATCGGCATCAATTTTAAAATACAAAGGAGTAAATTGTACTGAACAAAAGGTGAAAGGCTAATTTCATGGGCTACTCCACACCAAAAAGTTAATTTAATAAAGTGTGCAACACTTATATTTATAAGTTTAGGACCTTCTTTTTGTTGTTTGATGTGAAATTATCCTGTGATATTTTTTTTCACTCAATCTTGTGACGTTCTCGTCGCAGATAAAGCCCCTTATCTCAAGTCTTGGTGAGATTTTGGAGTTGGGTCCGACTTGCCTCTAATATCACCTATCAAAGTCATTACTCTCTCCTAAAAACTTAACCTAGTAAGGTGTGCAAAGGCATTTCTCTTTCTATTTGATGCAGGATTGTCTCCGTGATACTAAAATGAAACTTTGAAAGAACTAAGTATTGTGAATAAAATTAACAGAACATAAATTTGATTGGCTTGAAATTTTGAGAGCATTATAATAAGAAAATAAAAGGGTGTTGCAGAGTCATGCAAAGGAAAAGTCAGGACAAGTTCATAGAAGTGTCCGTAAGGAGCAAGCACTTTTGATGTAATTTCACTTGACTTTCTAGATTTTAGGGTTGATTTTGTACGTCACCTAAAAATAAAATGGCAAAGTTTCTTTATTTATTTATTTTTATAATATGCCGCAATAATGAATGTTCTTGTAAACTTCCGCATATGATGCAATCGGTGACAATGTTTTTCTTTTTAATATAAATTTTACTTATTATATCTAACTTTTTTCTAGAGTAAATTGCAGTTTTAGTCCCCATAATTTTATTATAATTCCTTTTTAATTAGCCTCAAGAGTTTCCGTTGGCAAGTATTTAGTTTCAATATATGAAGCCGTGTTATTCATTTTTTATACAAGAAAACAATAACTCTATAGATAGAAAAAAAAAAATTTAACTAAGCTATTGACCACTTGACTTTACAGACACACTTGTGCCGTTCATCCACTTGGGACAAGGTGAACGAGGAAATTGAAAAAAAAAATAGTCACGATACCCCCTTTATATTTTAGCTAATTTGGAAAAAAAATTATGATATCTCTTTATATTTTAATTAATATACACAAAATTTCTTGATACTTACACTGTATTTCATTATTTCGTGCACCGCAACCTCCCCATCCGATAAAGTTTATTTTTGAAAAAAAAGTCAAAATATCTCCTTATAATTTAGTTAGTTTGTACAAAATTCTCTCTTAATGTGATTATTAAAATAAAATATATTGTACTTCAATATACTACTATTTGTTTTAGATAAAAATAGTTATAAATTCTACATTTTTATAATTTGATTAAAAGTTAAAAATAATCATTTGATTATAAATATTATCCTTTATTGTATGATTTATTTTTTCACAATAAACTTAATTTTTTAATGTCAAGAGTTGAATGTTTCCAATTATTATTTTTATATTTCTTTCTCTTTTTTCTTTTTGTTAAATGTATATTTTTTTTTCTTAAAAACTTTTTAATAATATTTTTATAGTGATTGTTTGTTTCTTCAAAATAAAACCAAAAAGTCTATAATTATTTTAAAAAATAAAAAATGGACAAAACTTAATGCACTTAATTTATTTTTGTTCCTAAAGTCTTTTTTTTCCACACCGTTAGTTGTGGAAAAAAATGATAAATGTTCAAAAAAATCTTAAAACACGATGATATTTGGTACAATTTTCATATTATAAGCGTGTTTTATACAATTTAAAGAAAAGATAGGGAGTTCTATACTTTTAATATGTGACAATTTAGTTATAAATAATAATATTGTACACATCATTATGTCAATTTTTTCAATAAAAAATAATAATTTTTTAATAAATAGTATCAAAAATGAATTTTAATGAACTATTCTAGTGGTGGGAGTGCCGCGAGCCCTACCTTGATAGTGTCAAGAATTATTGTTATTATTTTTATTATTGAAAAAAAGGAAAGGAATAATGTCAATATTAATTCAGCTAGCTGCACAATCACTTGTAATGATAATTATTTTATTAAGAGAAAACATATATTCGTTCTAAGTGGAAATTTTATCCGTTGACTTTCAAAACATATATTTATGAAAATAAATATTGTTTAATTATGTTTACTATTTGGGATACCAGATTTGTTATATATTATTTTGCATGTGGATGGGCGGTGACGCTAACCATGCAAAAGACATAAATCCTAGGTTAAAAAAATACCCATCTCTTTCTATATTTGCATAAATAACACTTAATTTCATTTTTATTATAAAAAAATATTTTTTTTTTTTAATTAACTATTAATTAATGGTTATTTAACGGTTTTATTAAAAGATATAAAAATAACCCAATTTTACACATTTTGATTTTTCATTTTTCATATAATTAAAAATTAAAATATTATTTTATTCACTTATTTTATTTTATTAAATTAATTATTTTTATTATTTTAAAAAAATTAATTTTTGATAATTTAATTTTATTATTTTTAATTATTAAATAATTTTTATTTATTATATTTTATTTTTACTTTAAATGTTAAAATAAGAATGAATAAACATCATTTAAGTTAAAAGAAATGGGTTGCCCATAATTTAAACTAAAAAATTAAATAAAATTAAAATATCATAAAATAAGAATTTAAAAATAATAAAATTATGTTATCAAAAGGTTGTTTTTTATTTTTTAAAATTTTAATTTAAAAATTAAAAATTTAAATTTTTAAATAAAGTAAATAATATTTAAAATTTTAATTAGATAGGTAACCAAGTCGTTAAGTAATTGTTAGTTAACAATTAGTCAAATAGAAAAAATATTTTTTATAAAAAAAATGAGACTGAATATCATTCAAGTAAATCTAAAGAAAATGGTGTGTTTTTAATCCTAAATTATATTATTTTTATCATATTTATAATTTTCATATTTTCAGAATAATAGGCTTTATTTTCTTATTCTGGCAACTTTAGGATTGGGAAAAAGGCGCATGGGAGGAGTAGTATGGTTGGATTTTGTTTCTTTTTTTTTTTTTTTTGACAAGTCCATGTTAAAGCTTCTTGTTTGTCAAAAGAAAGGGCATTTGGTGTAAAAGTGGTTTTGAATTCTTAATTTTTTGTATTGAACATAAAATTTCAGATCTTTCTAATGTTTGATTTATTTTAAAAAAATGATTTTTTTTTGTTATTTCAAAATTTTTATGTGCAAATCAAAAAAAATTACGTAATTTTTAAAAAGTCCAAAAAATTAATAAAATTAACTTTCCATTTTCTTAAATTTTCTTGAGTATCTAACTTTTTCTATACTAAAATTAAACAACCCAAAAAATAAAATCCCAAAACCTAAGGACTAACATTTTTTAGTGAATCAAACATTCCCTATCTTAGGGTGCTTGTAACAGTTTCTTAAAATTGATTTTGTCGCTTGTCAATACTTAAAAGTATTTCTGGAATATTGAAAATTCGTTTATAACTTCTATTTCTTTTTATTTAATTAAAAAAAGGTAAAATTAGAAAGTAATTTTAAAAATAGGAAAGAGAGTACTTCTACTGTAAGTGATATTATTATAATTAAGTAAATTTTATTTTTTAAATATTTTTATTCTTGAAACTTTTCTGAAATCCAAATTTACTTGTGCCTTTTTCATGAAAAAAATTGGAAATTAATTTTTTTTAAATTTAAATCCAAAATTACATATGAGTTATATTTTAAACACATATTTAATTATTTCTTTCCCATTTTAAAACATAGTTAGCAACTTTTACTTTTTGTCAACTTATATCTACTTCTACTTTAAACTTTAACTTGTAATTTTATAAAAACATTTTCAAACATCACATAAATTGTTGTTGAAGAAATGTTGTCTTCATGAGAGGAGAGTCCATTTTTGTTTTCTCGCTCACAGTCGTGAGAGACAGCTGAGTCTATTTTGTTCACTTGTTCACTGTGTCTCCCACTTTCCTTGTCACGGTAATTGTTGAAGATTTGAACGCGTACGGTTTAACCATACAAGCTAACGAAGCGTGTTAATCTGCCTAATGATGGCCACCAATCTGATTTGATCAACCTACTCGATGCCAACGACCACCGCCCCTAGCGGCAGGTTTGGGAAATTGTCAATTAGGCAAGTGCGATTTTGTTTTCTCTTTTTGCTTTTGGGTTTCTTGTATTGATGTCTATTAGTCAATCTAAACTGTTGGTCACTGGAAAAGATTGAATGGTGACCTGAGATGATGCGTGCAGTGGCCAAACCCTTTAACTGTGTGATATTTTGTTTTAATTTATACGAAAGTTAACAATAACTTTCCATCCAAACTTCCTAGCAATTTCAGGGGTAAACCTCACAGCGTGTTCTCAAATTTACTCTCTTGTTATTAGAAACTGATTTTGGGTATGTGTTGGTAATGGTAGAAGAAGTCGGCAAGTGAATGAAAAGTGAGGTAATTAGAATATGTAACTATGAAAGTTAATGAAACGCTCGATGTGTTCTTTTTTTTAATTCTTCTAATCATTTTTTATTAACCAATTTGTTCTTATTAATTTTCATGTGTGAGATTTAATTGATTAGAAAATCGTCAAAAATTGGCCAAAAAGTATTTTGTGAGATTATATCAAAATTTATATTAAACTTGAAGGAAAGGCGTGTCACATTTTTAATATGAAAAATTAATGTAATACTTAATTTTAATTCAAGGAACTAATAATAAAATTTACTCTAATTGCCGATTAAGCGAGGGTGCGCAGTGGGATGGTCTGGGTTGGGCTGGGCTTGGCAAATATAAAAGGCCCAGAGATTTTCAATCTCTCAAGTTGACGTCAGATATCCGAAAGTACAAAAAGTTGGAGCGTGCGAGTTGACATCCGGCCTGGAAGTGTTAAATGGGTCGGATCCTGACACAATCTATAAAACTAAAGTTGACCCGAACCTATTATAAACCTTTGAAGAAAATACAAAACTCGATTGAGACTCAACACTCATTGACGCACCCATTGTTTTTATTTTTTATTTTATATTTAGTTATGGCATAAGATGGTTTAAATTAATAAATAAATTTTATTATATTTGTAATTTTTTTTATTCGAATATGAATTTATGACTCTAAATTTAAATTAGTTAAATTATAATCGGATATAATGCATTGACAGACCTTGGATTTAGTCATTTATGCTAGAGCTTGGATTCGTCACTCCACTATCATATGAAATGTTAAAAATGCAATATTTGCTATAAAAGAAATTTTATTTGATAAATTTATTATTATTATAACCCATTAATATCTAATTATCCTTACCCAGAAAATATGTACTATTCACGGAAGAGGAAAGCCTCTTAGTGTGATATCATTAATTTTAATTATTAAATGAAATAAAAAAGTATTAATTTACTTTTTATATAAATACACTATGTAAATTTAGGGACAAAGAAACTCAACATGCGTATAATTGGAGTTGTTTGTAAATGCGAGAGAGAAACTAGGGGCTTGACGTGATTGAAAGAAGAAGGGGGACTGAACTGCTTCTACAAGGACAGGTTAAGAGCACGGACCAAGGGAGGAGGAATCGATCATCTTTCCAAGAAAGTCATTGAATAAAAAAAGAGTTAAGAAAAGTAAAATATAATTTACCCTGACACGTGGAAATTTACCATTTTGTTTTAACTGTAGGTCTACGACAAAAAAAAAAATAAAAAAAAATCAAAGATTGCAGAGAGGCAACCGACACGATTTGAAAATAAATTGGTCAGCGGTCAGCGGTAGGACACCGCAATAAGGTCGGCCACGCACCGTGTTTAGTCTTGAAGCTTGGGCATCCTGGAGTTCAGATTCTAATATATAAATATTATTTTTTATACACTAAAAATATGAGAGAATAAACTGGACAAAATTTAAATTATTTATGTATTTTATAACAATTCGAATCTATTTCTAAATATTTTATCCGGTAACAACTTCACTCCAAGAGAGAGTGGCGGGGTGGTAAATATGGGAAAGGCTTGGGGCAATAATTTTTCTTTTTAATTATACGAGGAGCGCAAAATGTTGAAATGAGAAAAATACAACAATTAGGGTTCGAATTTGAACTATTAAGACTTAATAATCAAGGTCTTTGACACTTAATATCAATGGATATAGATTGAATTTTTTTTATATCAGATTGTGAATGAACTGAATTTTAATTTAAATTTAATTTAAATTCGATCTAAATTTTAGAATTTAAATTTAATTAAAATATTTGATAAATCATATTTGATTCAAATGTTCGTAATCTGAAATTAGTGGATCGGATATAAAATTAAGTAATTTGATCAATTAAAGATTTAAACATAAATTTTAATGATTTATTTTATTAAATTAATAATTTTATATACAGAATATTAATAATTCAAAGTTGTAAAAATTATATTGAGAAAATCAAAAAATTCAAGGATCGATATAATTGATAGAATATAGTTGAGATATTTAAATATAAAAATAATTTTTTTTAATCAGAACATATTTTTTTATTAAATTTTAGATTATTTATTAAATTTAAATATAATTTAACATATATAAATATTATAAAATTTTGAATCAAATTCAAATATAAAAATAGTTAATCAAATTTTAATTTATAAATTTAATTAATTTAATCAGAATTTGAACATTTTACATCTAGATGGACTGATTTGGGTTTGGCATTTACATCTAGACGGAATGGTTTGGGTTTGGCATGAGCTCTTTTGGGCTTGTTTTATCGTACTTGCCATGTATTTCTCAGAATACCAAGAAGATATTTTAACCTTATATTAATAGTACGTCGCATTCATTCTCCGAATCCATGCCTTTGACATTTTGATTCATTACTGTGTCTGCTTAGATGAGCGCTTGGTTTCTGAGTACGTGTTTCTTCACGAGGCAAAAGATAAATAAATAAATTAATATGGCCCAAGCTTTAATGTTAGGTGGTGATTAACACAAAGCGTTGGAAAACAAGTGCGCAGGTGCATGTGCAAAATCAAGGACGGTGCCATTCCAACTACTCTGTTTGCTTGTCCCCAAAAAGTGATCACCCACCTCGGGTCAAACCTTATCAAAAACCACGTCTGTAGATCAATCACGCTTTTTCACTTTTGACCTTTTTCTTTCTTTGCATGGTAACATGTTCATCCATTCAGTTTGGGAAAACTTAACGACAATCCAGCCCCATCCTTACAATAATATATGCATGTCCAAACATGGCCTTATCCCTCTAGCTTCCACAAAGCCACATAAGCATTTCAACTCCGAGCAATTTGTAAGGCCCACCCAATTTCTCACCAAGCTTTCCTAGCAAAGTACTTTGGTCTTATCTACTTTTCTTTCGGCCTCATTTTAACCTTCATTTAAATTTTCATTAAGATACAAAATTATTACACTTATTCCCCGTAATTTTTAACTTGATATGACATTTTTAACCATCAGTGAGAGGTCTGTAGATTGAACATATGACTATTTCATTAGTGTCTTAATAAGAATTTAGATAAGAAACTAAAAAGGGACTCCAATAATTAGTTTTTTTAAATAGAAGGACTAAAGTAAAAATAAAGAAACAAGTGTAATTTAGCAGCAACGAAGCTGATGTTTGATAAATATAAACCATCATCACCGCTCATGACGTATTAAAAGGAAAGGGTGTGCAGCATTATCCAAGACTTGCTATAGTTGATATATCCCTATACACGTCTCCTCCGACCTAATTACCTTCTGGAAATTTAATTAACTTCCCCAACATGATTCAATTATCACTGAATTGAAGAGTTCATCAAGATATTGATGGAGCAAAGAAATCTCGACCGTCCGGCTTGTCAAATTGCCCTGATCACCAGCAATCAGGCAGGCGAAAAGCTCCCTGTCCAAGTGCTGCTTGGAGTCGTGAAGCAAGCCAGAGCTCCCAACTTCATCACAAGAGGTTGAAAGTGAGGGGATGGAAGAATGGTTGTTGTTGTAAGCTGTGTTGAAGGAGATCAACACGTCGTGAGCCTTGTGCAACTCATGCTTGAGCCTTACAACCTCTCTCCCAAGCCTCTCATTTTCCTCCAACACACTCTCGAGCCTCACCTGTACTTGGACATAGCAATTTAAGTCGTGACACGTTAACACTGAAAAACATGTCTGACAAGAATTCGAATTATTTATAATGTTTTCAGTTGAACACGAACAACAAACCTTACCTGGAGGGCCTTGTAGTCCACCTCAAGGCTTTGGTTCTTCCACCGTGCGCGCTTGTTCTGGTACCACACAGCAACCTGCCTCGGAGGAAGCCCTAGCTCCTGGGCAAGCTGGGACTTTCGGTCTGGATCGAGCTTCTTGTTGAAGCTGAAGCTTGTCTCCAGGAGCCTAATCTGGTCTTGGGTGAGCCTCTTCTTGTTGCACTTGAGTTGGGTTTTTCTGGCGTGGGATTGAAAGCTATCCATTCTTGCATTTTTGGCAGGAGTGCTAATTAATTATAAGGGACTAACTACTATCCGGAAACTTAAATAGAGGACTCGATCAAAAGCTTATATTATTGAGGGGCCAGAAAGGGTAAGGGATGGGGCTACAAGTCATTTTCATCCATGCACATGTCCATCACGTGGTCACGGCCCCGCTGTGACGACGTGAGAAACCAGGGCTAATAATTGGATTAGACGGTTATTAACATGAGGTTTATTAATTATAGGTTATAGCTTGTAGCCATGGACAAAGCTTTACACTGGTTTGGCTTGCACCCTTTTCTCTGTGTGAAGTTGTAATTAGGCAATTCTGCTTACGTAAAACCTTAATGGTCTAAATTACTTATAAGTTGAGTAAGTTGACATTAATCTCTACCAGGGGTTGAAGCATAAACTAAGAGATTTCATCAATCCTTAATCTTTTTTTTCTTTTTTATTTGGTTACCATAGGGCTAAAAGCTAGGAAAAACAACAAAATGCATTAAATCATCGCGGGAGTTGAGACTCGTTTGATATCATGATGCAGGAGATCTCTTGGGGAGGGGAGGGGAGAGTCCAATCTTTCGCTCCAAACTCATAAAAAAGATTAATTTTATCTTTGTCTAATAGATTTGAGGTTTTGTTTGATTGCATGATTTATTTTTAACATGGACGTTTTTGTCCATGAACAAACAATAGGGTTTTTTTTGGCACCCATCCCTGATTTTTTTTTTTTATCCTAAAAATTGTAGGGACATTTGGAAAGTCTAGAAGTACAGGGATTATGAATTCTAAAATCCTAAATCAGTACTTTTTTAAAAAAATTAATCTCTAACAATTTTTTATAAACTTCTAAAAATTTTCTTAACAAATAATCCAAAATTTGAAATGAAGAAATAGGAATTTCAGTAATAACCAGTAAATGATTGAAAGAGCAAGACTTGTCAGAAATCTGGGCTTCTCCAGAATCCTTAAAAGCGCTTCTGAAGAAACCAAACAACCTAATTTGGGCTTTTTTAAGGTTAAAAGCCCTCTCCACCGTGAGTGCCAAACAATGTCTACTCAGAGATAAAGAACCCAGGGGGACAGGCAGCGTGCAAACGCAAGCAAAATCCGTGACAAGAAAGTATGAAAAGATCCAAAAGGGCATCTAACAACGGGCCATTCAAACTTTAAACTGAGTTGAAGATCAGGTGAGTTCGAGCTCACAGGATCTTCATAAAATGCCAAACTCGATCATCTCTCCTCTCGCTCCTGACAGTGGGATTCTCTATCAGTGTTTGGTTGCACGGTGGGACTGGAATCCGTTACCAATTCCCAGCCAAGTCAGCTAAAATGACATAACAACTACTGGTGTTTAGTACCCAGACAATTCAGCAATCAACTTGTCAATCCAAAACACTGTTTCTACGTCTTGACCGATTCTGCTCACAGGACGGTGTCGTTGGGAGGGGAATCAGTATTCCCCACCGTGGGTGCATGCTTTGCTTTACAATTCTTTTCATTTATGGCAGAAACTAAAAATATCATTAATTGTTCTTTTTTCTTTTTTAAAATATATACATATGGATATATATATATATATATATATCCAATTTGACATATTGTTTTGAAAAAGTATTTTTAGGAGATTTTCTAAAAAACTAATTCATTTTGAAAAACAATGAAGATTGCTTCTGTTAGAAAATTAAATTGAGTTTTGCACGTAAACTGATATGATCTAATCCATTTTTAACACGCGAATAAAGAAAAGTAGCAATTTCACATTTCAAATAAGAAGACTTTCAATAACCCATTCCCATGTATAAACCTACATATACCATACATGGACATACACAAGAGACCACTTGAACTTTACATTTATGTTATGATATATGTAAAGAGAGGGATCAATTAATACTAGTGTAAGTGTAAAAAACTTACACCGTTGATTTGATCAAAATTAACAGATGAGATTAATTACAGCTGTTTTCTAATAACTTCTAATAATTAATTACAACTGTTTTCTAATAATTTTCAATAATTAATTTGTAATTAATTAATCTCACATGTTAATTTTAACCAAATTAGCAGTGTAAGATTTGGTGTAAATCTTTTATATTTACACTCAGTGTCAATTGGTCACTTCTCATATATAAATTATTTTATTACAAGTATTTTTAAACTATAAAAAATAAGTCACTAAATTTTGAATTCAAGATGTGTGCATACATATTAAAAATTATAGGCACATTCTTCAGTTTCTATAAAATTCTGGTAAACGATTTTTGTTTAAAAATAAAAATGAAATGAAAACAAAAGCATTTTTGAGATTCATATTGTTTACTATTTTTTAAAACAAAATAGAATGGAAAACAGATAACAAATACAATCCCAAACAGACCACATTCTAAACAGACACTACAGAAAAATTAAACATTTTCAGTTCTTGCCACAAGCAAGGAGAATCCCTGTCAGCTTGAATCGGCCGCCGGGGGTCCACTTCGAGCTGCCTACGCCGGATCAGCACCTCGAGTCACCTCTAAAACTCCAAACCTGCACACTTTGGCTGGCAGTTTCAAAGTGCATTGAATTGAATATTCTAGATGATGTATGCATAAATTTATGTTATATTTTCTGTCCGGCCCCCAACTTGGCTATATTTTGAAGGTTTGTGTGAATTTGGATTCCGTGTAGTTAATGCTAATGGTTTCTTTATCTCATCTTTGCCTTGGCTGACCCGATGGATTGATTGAGAAGTAGGTGAGGGGGCCTATTTCACCCTCCAACCGTATAGATTATTACATCAGGCTAGGATCGGGAACGGCAACAGTCACAATTTGTTCTGCACTTTTGGATTAATGACGACGGGTAGGATGCCTTTGTTCTGCACTTTCAGATTATTAATAAAAATGGGTTGAACGAATAAGCACGCATTTGGTTGCGGAGCTCCCGTCGGAACTTCTGTCCCACTGGGGGCTCTCCCACTCCCTTTCTCTTACTCCCTTTTTTTCCTTTCCCTTCTTTCCTTCTTCTTCTCTTCCTTCTGGTGCAGATTTTTAGGAGAACTCTTAATTTTTTTTCTCCCCCTTCCTTCATCCTGCTTCCCTTCCTTTTTTACTCTTCTTTCCTTCTCCGTTAGAAATCAGTTTTCAGGAATCAATTTTTCAAAATAAGCCGGTTCCAATAACTGATTTTTTTTATAAAAATTGGCTTTACAAGAATGATTTCTTTACTAAAACAAAATTAAACTATCTTTGTAAATAAATTTAAAAAATAAAAAAATTAATATTAATATAAATTTGTTTGCTTTTGTTCTGCGCTTTTAGATTAATAATAAAAATGGGTAGAATGGAAAAAACATGCATTTGGTTTAAAAATATATTTATTTTTTTTTAATTATGAAAAAAAAATTCGCTTTTGTAATGTTTGGTCTGTTGAAAAAAGTTGGTTTTTTTTTTTTTGCTTGAATATTCAAAAAAATCATATGCAAATATAAAAATGAAAAACAGATATTTTAAATCATTTTTTCCCTCGAAGTATGCCCTCGAGTATTGAAAGAAAAATTAAAAAAATAGAAAAAACCCCAAAATAGAACCTTAAATAACTAGTAAAACTAGATTATTCCAAAGAGCCCCTTAATCATCTTCTAGTCAGAGTTAGCAATTTCATAATCCCAAAATTGTGTATTCTACTTATATATATATATATATATATATGTATGTATGTATGTATAAATTGATTAAGTGGGGGCCGAAATAGCACAATATTTAGAGCATCATATTTTTGGACAATAAACAAAAGGTGATTAAAAGGAACCAAATTAAACATAATTAATTGGTCGAGTGGTCTCAAAATGTAATTATGATATTAAGGAGGATTAAGAATTCCCTAGTCAGCCTCTTAGAACCCTTTTTGAGAAATTATCTAAATATAGTACTCTTCAAAATTTTTGACAAAGTTACAAATAACTTATTTATATTATTTCAATTATTCAACAGTACTGAAAATAATATATAACAACAACATATAATTCTAATATTTATGGACAATTTTATATAATCACAATTTTGTCACAGGATTTATCTGAGAGTTAATAGAATGACTTTAAATTATAACTTTATACGTAAATATGGGAGATTTGAAGTGACAAAACATTAAGATAAACACATGACTTGTTGCTGGTCCACACCATAAAACAAAATGAATAGTATACACCTTTGTTAATAATAAGAATTATTCTATGTATGGCAATAATTGCCTTGTTAATGGGTTTATCTTTACGACAATTTAAAAGATTGTCATTATTTTTTTTTTTACAGAGAATTGGCAAAATTATTTTTTTTTTTTACAAAACTCTTTTATATCCAAACTTTTAAATAAACATTTATTATTCCTAAACTTTTCAAAAATTCTCTCTAATCAAACATAAAATACATACAAGTAACAAATAAAATTATACAAATAGGTATGAATGATGTTATGCAAGCCAATTCCGACTTGTATTGTTACAAGTTCAGTTGCATGGACCATAACCTTAAATTTCCTATTGGTTAATTAAATGTTTTTGTTGTGTCATTTTTCCAAATACTTAAATTAATGGGTTAAAAAACCATTTTTAGTCTTGAACTTTTGATAAAGAATTCTGTTTGCCCTAAATTTAAAAATTTTTCAATCAAGGACCTGAACTCTATCAAGTTTATTCAATTCAGGACTTCTGTCAAGATGGTGGATGGATTTGCTGATGTGGCATTTAAATCATTTTCTATTCCATGTGACAACTATCATGGATGAAAATGAAATATATATATATATATATATATACACACACACACACACATATGTATAAAGAAGCAATCTATTTTATTGATTTTCCCATTTGCTATGGACAATTTGATCCTCTCCCCTTGATGGATGATAGTCCCATCCCTATCCGTAGGGAGAGCTACACAGGGATGAGGGTGGGCACATACAATCTCTTAAAATTTTGTAAATCAGGTTTTATACTATAAATTTATTATAAAATGTCTCTCCATTTTTTAAAATTTTACATCTACTGGAGAATCATTTAATAATTAATAATTAATTTAAAATAAATTTAGAGTTAAGTGATTTAATTAAAAGTTTGAAATAAAAGAAAATTTTTATTAAGTGACTATTTTAAAATGAAGAACGAAAATTCAGTGACCAAAATGTAAAATTTTCAATAACTAAAATGGCAACAATCTCTGCAATGGCAAAAGTCAAAATGGAGAGAGATTATGTGATAAACTTTGCGCCCACTATCTTTAAAATCTTGATTTTGTCACTCTCACTAACCCTGTACACCACTGGCATTAGCTCCCCTCCACATATCTCCTCTATCATAAGCTCCCCTCCTCCATCTCCTCTTTAAGTCTCCTCTAACATTAGCTCCCCTCCATCTCCTCTATATATCCATTGATGAACTTAATTTTTAAGTCTTTATTTTTATCGTCGTAATTGCGAACACTAGATAATAAATTAACTCAATCAATCTTTAACTAAGGAGTCCCGCAAGGCATTCCTTGAGAGCTTCCCCGTTTCTTTCAGCATCAACAAATTCCTACCTTCCAACATCATCCCCTCCTTCCCCATCCCCCTATTGCTGGACCGGGTTTTCAAAATTCTAACAATTGCTTCGTGCAATTAAGTTATCAAGCCACGAAAGCAAAAAATTATAAACAAATTTAACACTTCTGAGGAAGATCACGGCATGACTAAACCCAATCAACGTTTTTTTTGCTAAAAACATAGATTGTTAAGGAAGGAAACGAAGAGAAAGGAGAAGGATGGGTGGAAGGGTGTGGGGAAGGGGTTGCTGGCTTGAGAAGAAAAGTGAGAGTGGGGAGGGCTTAGAAGGGAAAGGGAATATGAGGCAATTTTGGAAAATGATACCGATGAAGATGTAATTATGAACAGGCATCTTTAAATTTTTTAGGATTATTTTATTATATAAATCAGTAATTATTATAACAAAATTTATGAAATATTCAATTGTAAGATGTAGAAGTGTTCAATAAATCAAATCAAATTATATAAATTGATTAAAAAATTATGGTCTAATTTGCTTTGGTTTACAAAAAGATTTTTTTTACACAGTTTGGTTTGAAGTTTGACTACAAAACAAATTATATAAACTAAATCGAATTATATAATTTATATGTATGTATGTGTGTGTATATAAAAATAAAAACTCTATTTTTATATGTATAGTTTATCTTTATTATTTGACTGCGTATTTCTATTTATATTTTCTTTTATATTTATACTTTCTCTAATAGCTGAGTTTTTTTTTAAAGAATAATTTCCATTTGTATAAATTTAAATTCTATTATCATATATCAATATATTTGTTATATAATAAATAACTGTCATGATTAATTGATAAATGATAAATTTATTAAATTAAATAGGTTAAAGAAAAACCTTTGAATATTTAAATACTAGGAAAACACTATCAAAATTTTTATAAAAATAGTAAATTTAAATAATTTTATTTTTGTAAACCACAAATCATGATTTAAAATCAAATACAATTATAAATTATGATTTAATTTAATTTTTATATATTATAAATTAAAAATATATTTTACAATTGAATATTAAATCAAACTGAACTATAAAAACAATATTGGCGAGAAAAGTGATGCATCAACTTTTTTATTCACTACCTTTAATAATATACATCTTAGATCAAAACAATTCTATAAAATTTATGTCCTTAATTGAAAAATTTTTGAAGTGAAGGATCAAATTGCACATTAGACCTAAATTGAGATGGTAGAAGTGGCTTTAATCCCAATTTATTGCATAAAATTTAAATAAATTCTGCCATCTTTAAAAATTGAAGTGCGTCCATCCCACTCGGCATTCTTTGTTTTCTCTATTCATTATGCTAAATGTTTTGAAACCTGAAACAGACCGGACGGTTCAGTAAGAAAAACCGTGAATCTGTCAGCAAAATTGTCTTTAATCAACTCTCAATTTTTACTGAAACATGATCCAGCCAAGAATGTACAGTTTTTTTTTTTTTTTTTTTTGGACAAATCGCGGTTCAACTAGAAAACCGGTTTTCTCTTGCTAAGCTAACATGCCGCTGCCCTAATTTTTGGCGACTGCTTCAGCCTCTTTCCCGCAACCGACAAAAAGCCCAAAAACCTTGTTATCCCCACTATCCACTGGCCTGCTGAGATTTCGCTTGAAGCCTTCACTGTTCGCCGAAACGCACCAGACATCCGACGACGCGGCATGGTATTTGTCTCTCTTAACATATAGTACTGATATTGCAGCTACACTCCTCGAAGCCTTCTTCTGACTACCACTCTTTTATGTTTCTTTACTGATGTATTTCCAGAGGACCGTGTCTCTCTTTGAATTATCTATTGGACAGCTCTAATGGAGATTGCCCACCATCTTCACAGGAGTACTTCTTTCTTCTTCAGAAATTTCGCCCCCAATTTGCCTCAGTTCCAGCCTATAATGGTAAATTTCTAATTTCTTTCCTACACGATAATTAAATTTAGTTTACAAATATGTCTACATATGCACATTTAAAACCGTGTCTAACTCAGTGAATTAAATTTGGCATTAAGGAATAATCACTAAGACTAGAATATTAGATATTGCTCTTCGTGCTGTGGAAATGCAATGTAAACCCAGTGTCCATCCTGAAAAATCCTTCCCCTATGTCAGAAATGAAACTCAACTTCTGCCCTTTGCAAGCATTCACCATAGGCATTTGGTTAATTTCTTTTCTTTTCGTTTCTTTTTTCTTTTTACTTCTAAAAAAAAGACTGCTTATTTTTTCTTTTATTCACCATGTCACTTATTTGTTTGCTTATCCCGATTGCTTTCGAGAAAATATTATGTAGTTCATTTGGCAAAACTTGTAAGTCAGCTATTACCTTTTCGCTTTTTGGAGGGAATGAAATCTAATGGTGAAAAGCATTTGAATTATCCATTTGATATGTTTATAGCTTAAAGGCCAATAGTAGTCTACACTGGTCTTTGCCAAAGGACGGCTAAGTTAAACTAAAAAATCTTCTGCATCAATGTAGAAACAGGCATGCTGGAGCAATAAAAGCAGTGTTGTTGACATGTCGTTGGATGGTTAAGAGAGAAGATTTCTTGATTTTGTTTTCCTTTTCTTTGTTTTTTTCATGTTATTTTCTCTTTTCCATTTTTGTATATTTTCATTTTTGTGGTAATTAATGTCTTCTGGTGGGGAATTCTTGCTATAGTTTCAGAGAAAAATGTTGCAGGACTACAATTGCTATAGCTTGCAGTGTCCAACACTTTGCATTGGTGACAGATATGAAAAGTTTGCACAGATTAAATTTAGAAAGTTCAGAGTATGCTGTGCAATGAAAGCCAATCAACCACGAGTTCTCAGGCTTATATCTGAACAAAAATTTCATACTTTACCAAGCCTTCTTCATGGCTCCAGGAGGACCTTTACTAGTCAGTCACAACTTAAAGTGTGGCTTTCTGATACTCTATTGCGTTCAAATATCTTTAGTTGTGGACTGGGGCAATCTTATTTTGGTGCATATGCGAAGAGGGCCTTTTCTCATATTTCTAGACCAACAATGGTTAAAAATGATCATAGTGGTGTTAGAGATGGAAAGGTCAGTGGGAAAACTTCAGCATTCAAGCTTTTTGGAAAGCGAAGGATGCGGGCAAAGCAACTGGCTGCTCATAAGAAAAATGCTGAAGGCAGGGCGCAGGTTGCGGCCTCCAATCAGGCACTAGAACTAAATACTTCTACGTCTACTAGTTCACCTTCCAAAGGCACTGGTATAGTAAGTTCGATGGAGCAGCTAGTTGAGGATGGTGTGAACTCTGGCTTGGAAGTTGTTTCAACTTCACCTATGGGTGATAATAGCAGAGTCTCTAAAGCTAAGGGGAAAAAGAAGCAGCCATCAAGAAGCAAGAAAAGCAAAGATCCAGGCTTTGGTGATACAGAAAGAGTTGCTCCAGCAAAGGCATCCAATTCCACCAGCAAGGCGCGGTCCTCTCCAGATGTGGAGGTTGGCATCCCACTTTGCAATTTCCAGGTTTTATTTCATTGCAATATGTTAACTAACATAGCAGCTTTTTCAGAAGGATTCAACTCAACATGGTTCTGTTTCAGCAAAGCAGCAGACTGAAAGGGCAACTGCTAAATCCAATAAAAAAGGAAAATCTATAAAGGAAATTAGTTCTCTACCGAAAACTCATGCGCCACCTCAAATATCATCTGACAATGAGTTGTCAGGGAAACAAAAATCTAGTGCAACTAGCAAAAGCAAGCACCAGGAAAAAAGTAAATTGCAGTCACTGTACCCTCCTACCAAAAAATCTGTCTTGGTTGTGGAATCTGTCACAAAGGCAAAAGTTATTCAGGGCTACCTAGGTGAAATGTTTGAAGTTCTACCTAGCTATGGTCATGTGAGAGACTTGGCTGCAAGGTCCGGATCTGTGCGGCCTGATGATGACTTCAGCATGGTATGGGAAGTTCCATCGGCTGCCTGGACTCATCTTAAGAGTATCAAGGTTGCTCTTAGTGGGTATGATTTTTTTTTTTTTTTTCCTTCCTTCTGCTAGTTGAAGCTTGATCTATGTGGGTAGTGAAGTATTCTGAAAATATATATTTATTTGGTTATAGTTGATACCATCATTTTGGTTGTTGAATTAGGTTCTTTAATAGTGCTTCTTTAGCTCTGTTCTAGATGTTCTACCATATGTATTCATGATTTTACGACATTTTATGTTGGTTATCTTATTTCTTATGTTTTTGTGGGTACTTTTTTCTCACTTGCTCTACCTTGTTTATCAGAGCAGAAAATCTCATTCTTGCATCAGACCCTGATCGTGAAGGAGAGGCAATTGCTTGGCACATCATTGAGATGTTGAAGCAACAAGATGCTTTAAATGAAGACACTACTGTAGCGAGGGTCATATTTAATGAAATAACTGAGTCATCCATCAAAAGTGCCTTGCAAGCTCCGCGAGGCATTGATATAAACTTGGTTCATGCTTATCTTGCACGACGAGCCCTTGATTACCTTATTGGATTCAACATTTCACCGTTGTTATGGAGGAAATTACCTGGTTGCCAGTCAGCCGGACGGGTGCAGTCTGCTGCTCTCTCTCTTATATGTGACAGGGAGATGGAAATTGATGAATTTAAACCACAGGAATATTGGTCAGTTGAAGTTGATTTCAACAAAAGGGAACTGGGTTCTACAACTAACTTATCTATCTCATCATATTTGACTCACCTTGGTTCCAACAAATTAAATCAACTGTCAATTAGTTCTTCTGCAGAGGCCCAAGATATTGAACAGAAGATTAATTCATCGAACTTTAAAGTGGTTGGATGCAAGAGATCCAAAATCCGGAGAAACCCACCAGCTCCGTATATAACATCATCACTCCAGCAAGATGCAGCCAACAAACTACATTACCCAGCAACATATACAATGAAATTAGCACAGAAGCTGTATGAGGGGGTTCAATTGTCTGATGGCAAAGCAGCAGGTCTGATAACATACATCAGAACAGATGGATTGCACATTTCTGATGACGCTACAAAGGACATTCGTTCTTTGGTTATTGAGAGATATGGAGATGGTTTTGCTGCAGAGAGTTCCCGTAAATATTTTAAAAAGGTTAAGAATGCTCAAGAGGCCCATGAGGCGGTAAGACCCACTGATATTCGGAGATTACCCTCAATGCTGGTTGGAATACTTGATGAAGATTCTTTGAAGTTGTATGCTCTTATTTGGGCTCGTACAATGGCATGCCAAATGGAACCCACAACCATTGATCTAATACAACTTGATATTGGGAATGCTGATCAGTCCATTGCTCTTCGATCAACTTGCTCGATTGTTGACTTTCTTGGATATCAAGCAGTGTTTGAAGATTTGGAAACAAAGGATATAAGATCAAATGAAAATGAAGGTAATGATAGAAATGAAGCTTTCATAGTTCTTAGCAATCTGAAGTCAGGTGATTCATTATGTGTTGACAAAGTGAAGCTCAAGCAGCACCATACGCAACCTCCTCCCCGCTACTCTGAGGCCTCTTTGGTTAAAAAGCTGGAGGAGCTTGGCATTGGACGACCTTCAACATATGCATCCACGTTGAAAGTTTTACAGGACAGAAATTATGTGTGCGTTAAAAGCCGAATTTTAAACCCAGAATTTCGTGGTCGCATGGTCTCAGCATTTCTATCCCACCATTTCTCTGAGGTCACAGATTATAGTTTTACTGCTGATATGGAAACAGAGCTCGACAATGTTTCTGCTGGATTGACTGAATGGAAAGGCCTACTTAAAGATTATTGGACAAGGTTCAGCTCGTATTGTGACCGTGCTGCTAGTGTCCATATTCATCAAGTGGAGAAGATGTTGGAGAAGACGTTTGGGGATTTCTTGTTTTCTTCTCTCCCTAGCAAAAGCAGGACATGCCCAAGTTGTTCAGAAGGCACATTGATTTTCAAAGTTAGTAGGTTTGGTGCTGGTTATTTTATAGGCTGTGATCAACATCCAAAGTGCAAGTGAGTATGATTTGGCATGATTTTAGAATTTTATTTGTTTCAGTAATGATATTGCATTATTTTAAAATTATTCAACCATTTTTTTGTGCATATGTGTATGTGTGTATATATGCTATTATTTCTATTTTAAATTATGCAGTGTGCACAATAAAAAAGAGTTCATGTCTGCCTTATTCTTGTTTTCTTTTTCCTTTATTTTTTTCTCATATGTGTAGCATTTTATTTTATTTTTTTATCCTTTGGTTTTCCTAGTGCCAATTCATAACCGTTTGAAAAACTTTTGGCTTACAGGATGGCTAACAAAAATTTCGGGAAAAATATGCTAGGATTTATAAACAAATCTTTAGGATGCTAGTGACTATATAACAGCCAAAAAGATAATAAAAAACCTAGCAAAAATGTGACGAACGCCATTCATATGTTAATTCCTGGAATGGTTTAGCGGGATGTCTCTGAGGTAGACAATTGTTAAGAGTGTGTTAAATTGGTTTGGGGTAATGTAGTGAGGGGAAATTATGGGCATCCACTGAACCTTAGAAAGGCAGTACTTACCTGGTTTTGATGTTGTAATTGTCACATGTATAGTAACTTTCATGCTGTTGTATTTAGTTTTAAGGTGATAGATTGAGTATTTAGTATCAATGTGTTCATCTTGTTAAAGAAATACTTTAGTGGGATTTAAAGGTGAACCAGATTTGATTATTGTGTTTAATGGTATCTTGAGGATTGGAATATTGGTTGGGATAAGTTAGTTACCTAAAAATAAGTTGCTGAAAAAATATAATCCTTGGAATTGGCAAGATTAGTAGATTGTGCATGCAACTGAGGATAACCCTTGAAGTTGGAAGTGTGGCCATAGTGTTGGAAACTTAGACTTGTACTAAATCATTCAAAAACTGAAAATTGTAACCTGATTTGGACAAAATCTTGAAGTACAAAGATGCTCCTCATCTTTTTGTTAGTGAACTGGAACATCTTAGTAACCAAAGGAAAAGAAATCAAAAGTGATTTCCACAGCAGTGAGCGAAATAGGTGCAATTTGGATCCCTTAGAGGTCCTAATCACAGAGCATGCAAAAAATCAAAAATACATAGTTTCTCCTCTATGGGGAAAGGAGTTTTGAGAATAATTAACAAAATTTTTGTTTATTAACCTTATTACAAATGAAAAAAATAATGTATTTTTCTTTTTCATAAAAGACATTGAATTAATGAAAATGTAGGAAGGATTACAAAAAATTTGAGGCTGCATTAATTGAAGATACATGACTGAAGGAATTGTTTTATTTCCATATTTCACCTTCAACGAGCATAGATTGATTTCAACTTTTGTTATCATCAGTATTATTATTATTTTTTTATATCCCAAATTGTGTGTCTTTCTTGTGAGATTGAGAATATTACCCCAAAAAAACAATCAAATTGCATCATCTCTGTAATAGGTAAATGCATCTTTTTCTACTCAAGCTGCTGGAGTTATTTGTAATAACATACTGGCTACAATTGAAAAGGTCTTATCAATAAAATTTCCACCTATCCGCAATCAAGGTATACAATCATTTTTATAATTCTTCTTATTATCTCTTGTTGGAACTCCAGAATGTTTCAGTTTGTGCTTCTACTTGTTGTCTAGATACGCCAAGAAAGATATACATTACCTTCAACTACGTAAAATAGAATTTGATTCCCCAAACCCCCCACCCCCACAAAAAAAAAAAGGTCTTTTCTTAAGTCATTTCAAATTAAGAAGTCACAGTTAATCAAATAAATATCTCTGTATATAGTTATATATTTTTCTCACATATTTACAACCAAAAATGCACACAGAAAAATCATCCACCTGAAGTTATCAATGTGGCTTATTTGCTTGATCATTTAGTATAAATACTTTCTACTGATCTTGTTTCCTGTCCTAGTCGGGTCATAACTTCAGTATGATATGATTTTAACCTTCAATGTGAATATACTGTAGTTCTTGGATGCATAATTCAAAATTTTTTTCCAATATTGCTGGTCATAGGAAATAATTTTTAGCAAGTCTACTCTCATTTTTATGTTTCCAGCTTTTGATTATATTTATTGGTTAGTTTTCTGTTGTTGTGTTAGTCAGCATAAATGGCTTTGGTGGTTGATGTGTTTGTAGGTACATTGCTAAGACATTGTATGGTGATGATGATGATGAAGAGGATACTCCTAAAAATAACAACACTGTGGAGGAGCCAAAATTCTTAGGTTTGCATCCTTCATCAAATGAAAAGGTTTGTCCTTATTTTGAGTTAATATTTAGTTATGGGAATTAATGAATCATTATAGTCTTTAGGAGTTCGCTGTTGCTTCTTATTAATTCAGCAACTATTTTGAGATGTCAGGTTCTGTTGAAAAATGGTCCTTATGGATACTATGTGCAGCTTGGAGAGGACAGGAAGGGATACTCGCCTAAAAGAGCCTCTGTTTCTCAAGTATGAAATCCCTTATTCGCTTTCATAATGTGCTACTAGAATTGAAAGCCTTAATTCCTAGTCTGTTGCAAAAATTAACAACCTATGCATTTTATTCACAAAGAAAATAAGAATGTTTGCTTTGTTGTTACTGACTAGTAAAGGACTATATACCTGTACTTGTCTTTCTGTTTTTTTCTCTCTAAATCAATTACTATTATCAGAGCTATCTCTGGGAACAGGATGAAGTTGCATTTCTAAAGTAGCTCTTCTATCTTTATTTTTAAGAAGCATGAATGTGACATGATTGTTGTGTTGTTTAAGTGTCATTAGTACATTGTTACCTAAGGTCATCTGTATGAATCACACTAAAAAGCTCATCTAATTATAGGTATAGTGCTATGTATTTCTGCCAGGACTCCATACTGTAACTGGGAATGGCCTTGTCTATTAGGTTGGCCTTTTTTCATATAAGAATAACAATATTTCTTCGTTTGTTACTATATATGTGTTTGATATTGCATGACAAAGATACAAAACAATTTTCCACTCTCCATCTAGTGAGAAGAAGTGCAAACAGCTCTTCAATATCTTTTGTGGAGGATTCTATTCTTAAACAAATTACAAACTTCTATGTTATAGAATTCCCAAAATTAAGAGATCTATATAATAGAAAATCAATCTAGTTTTGGTGTTGGAATATTTAGCTTTTCACCAATGTTATTTTATTGAAGCTGCAATTCTGTTTCTTCAGCCTTGGATATTGGCTTCCTCCAAATGTGTCCTCAGCCTTTGTTGTCCTCAAGGTTACATCATGCCTCGGGCAGAATATAGTTTCTATTAAAATCTTTGAAGTGCATTCTCAATGGAGGGTATAGCATCTTATGAATCCTGCAAATGTATAACTTACTATACATTCATGTATAACTGCATAATGTCTAATTAATATTCAGTAGTATTATTTTCAGCGTGCCCTTGGGCAAATCCTTAAACAAGTGAAAATTCTGAAGACATTGATTGTTTTGGATTGCAGTCAATATTATAGATTATATGGATGCTTTCTTAGGTTTCTTGATGCATTAGCCTCCTGCAGATAGTGATTAACTTTGATTCTTGTCTTCATTCTCCTCCTCCCCCCCACCACGAAAAAAAAAAAAAGGAAAAACCAAAAAAAATCTATGTACCGAAATCACACACAGGCTTCAGCTCAGAACTTTTCTGTGAATTATTATGATATTTGTGTCCATGCATCTGTGGGCATTGTCTCCCCACCCTCCATCGAGGTACCTGCAAGGGGAGGATGAAAAAAGGAAAACAAATTAGAGATAAGGATTCATTGCATTCTGCCCTGCCTATACTACCTGTTGTCTATTGTAGTATTTAATTAATACATGGTTTGAATTATTTATTCCAGATAAAAGATGTTGGTTCAGTGACCCTTGAAGCTGCTATTGAGTTACTGCGTTATCCTGTGACACTGGTATGTGTTCATCTCCATTGCAGTCCCTGTTCTGGTTTGTATCATCATCAAACTCATTTTGGCTTATATTTCTTTAGGGAAACCATCCAGAGGATGGCCATCCAGTTGTATTGAAGCTAGCAAGGTTTGGATTTACTATTAGACATCGGCACACAATTGCTTCTGTACCCAAGGTATATTGCATTTTCATTAAGCATGTCTATATTAAATACTCGTGAACTTTTAATTCGATAATTCAGTTGGAGTTTTCCAATCATCATGTTATTTTTAAAATGGGGGCATTCACAGTTAATTTGGCAATTTTGCTGTAGAGTTGGCCACCTGTAGTGCTGAAGAACCATATTAATGTTAAAAAAACTCCTAATCAAAAGAGAAATATTTGGAAACTTAATATTCAAATTCTCAAATCATTAGCAGTCAATTTATTGGAGCTAAATTGTTGAATAGATGACCCAATTTTATTGTACTTTCCAAAGAAATGAATAGCCAAGTTTACCTCATAACAATTTTGGATAAGTGAAAATTTTTAATTCTAATTTCAAGATATCCTAATTTATATTCTAATTTTATCTTATGCAAAAATACATATATTCTAACAAATAAATAAAATCCCAAAAAACTAAAAAAATAATTCATTCTTCTTTGCATTCCCCATTATTCTCTCTCAATTACTGAAATGTCAATCTTGAGCTTTGAAATTCTTGAGAATCTCCAGCTCTGATGCCTTGATCTTGAAAACAAACAATAAAGTGAAGATTTTTGTCTTATGGAGCAACAAGCTCTTATGGAATAGTAGATACTATAATTTGATGCTCTTGTGAATGCTTGATGTCAACAGCTCGAGGTTCCTTTCCTCCAGCTCCATTTTGCCTTGATGCTTATACATTCTTCAAAAATCTCGCTCTTATTCTCAGCATCCTTGAATCATTGGAGTTCAGCAACATGTCTATCTCTCTTATAGGTTCTAGGAAAGTTGTATTTTTTTTACTTCCTTTTCCTCGTGCTCTTTCAAGTTCTTTTGGTTGAGCTTTTCATTGTCATCTTTGATTGGATTATCTTCAACATCAATTTTTGTTTTTTGGAGGCTTGAAATAGAATTCTCTCTCGTCTTCAATAGACTGTTTCTTATAGATATAACCTATAAAGCATGTACACTAATGTGGTGTCCGACATGAAAGAGATAAAGATTGACACGGCAATTTTGAAAAGATTAGGACATGGCTATGGCAGGGACACAGCTAAAAGTTTAAATTTTTTAATATTTATTATATTTATAAATAGAATATTCTAAAATAACCAAAAATAATACAAGTACCTAATAATCAAACTGATTCATTCATACTTAATCACTACTTGACATGAGCAATGATGGCTATAGATCTACGGCAATTATTTTATTCTTATATTACCTAATTTTATATGATATATGTTTTTACCTTCATATTCTTGCAAAAGATTAATGTTGGCTGCAACTTATTTGATTGTTTGTGTAATGGGACATAGGTATCTGAGTATAAAGCTTAGACACGTGTGTCCAAAATTAAAAATAAAAATAAGAAGTTACACTTCACATGGCATACTCATTGTGTGTCTTGGAATATCTGTGAAGTATCCATGTCTGATGCATGTCTTGCACAGATACGTTACAAAAAATGGAGCTTTCATGCTTCCTACGATATAACTATTGAGAGAGTTTCCTATTCGATTCTTCATGAAGCTGGTCTATCAAATCTTTTTAAGCTGTTCATGTTGTTTCCCAAGGGTTATTTCTGGGTAGAAATTGTCTATATAGTAGCCATTTTATGTGTATTTTTGGTCTGTTCCGATAGCCTATGTGTTGGCTTTTGAGATTTCTGACATTTCCATGTTTGTTATTCTGCTGGACTTTGCTAATTCTTGCTCCGTTTCTGTCATCTTTCCTGCATAAACTTGACTGCAGAACTTGAAGCCAAATGATATAACTCTAGAGAGAGCTTTGCGACTTTTGAATAGCAAAGACGTTAGAAGATGTGGCAGGCCCAAGAACAAACCAAGGATTGAAGAAGCTATCGAGGCCTTTTAGGCATTGTATATTGTGGCTCAGTAGCACAAGGGATTGAGATGTCTACAAATACCAACAGCAACAGTAATAAGGAAAAACAAAGCATAAATACACGATTTTGTCTACCTGATAGAAATTCCACCCCATCCTGTTGTACCCACTGCCCTTCCCTGGGTTAAGTTATCTGGTATCCCCAAGGAACTTCTGTTTTTTTGGCCATGATATTATAAATACTACTGTTATTCTTTCATCAATTTTTTCTAGAAATTTCAGCTTCTTGGGTCGCTGATTGATGGAGAACCTTTTTGCTTAAATTTTTCCTGCACATATTGTAATTATCATTATGTTGTATTGTTCCCAACGTTTTTTTTCCCCCTTTTTGTGAGTGTGTTTTTATGGGCTGGGTAACCCTGTAGCCAAGCAGCCAATAAAGGCTCAAGCCTGACTTCTTGTAGCCGAACCAAACATCTCACAAGGACTAAGTATAAATCAACTGGACTTACAAATAAAAAATCAACGCGTGAAATATATTATTACAAGAAATTGTAGAAGTGTATATATTTTTAATAGTTTGCACACAGTCGACGCAAGTTAATTGTAGTTGAATTGGCCAGAACAACTAATTCGTTGATTTTGGTCCCAATTCATGTATTGGAATTGATTTGTAAGGCGATTCAAGCACCTAAACTCAGTTGACATGTACGTTCAACCCAATAAGAGAGTCATATTAAATTCACCTTCCGATTTTAGGTTATCCTCCCGGTTAAGTTTTATTTTGGTAACCATATTCCTAAGTTTTCACAAGAAATTGAAAAAGAAAAAGGAAAAAGAAAGAGCTCTAACCTAGTTTGGAGTAGATCAGTTTAATGCCAACTTCCATCACAATGGGGATACCGTGTCACCCTTGCTCCTGTCCCTTGGGAACCAGCCAAATCAATGGAATCATACAACAGACAGGTGGAATTTGACTAAGTTTACTCTCTAGCTAGTTTTATAGCGTTGAAAATGGATGACAAGAAAAGGGACACAAGGACAGGGAGGATCTATAATTTGCATAGCTTCAATCCCAACTGTCCAAACAGCGGACATCAATCTTTTTAAGTTGATCAAATCAATTTGGCCCGTGGATCACCTTTTGGTAAACAGAACAACCTTGGAACTTCCAGTCCTCGCTTTGTTTAACGTGAGATTTTGACTAAGAAAGTTCGTAATTTTATTTACCTTAGTTTAATATTTAAATTTAAATAAGTTATATTTCATAGTTTAAAATTCTTAAAAATTAAATTAAATCATAATTGATTTGGTATTAAACTATTATTTATAATTTAAAAAATAGAATAAATTAAATCCTTTACTTTTATATAAATTTTAACAAAATTTTTCTAAAAATTAGATATTCATTTTTTAATATGTTTAACTCAATAAATTTATTATTTATTAATTAACTATAATAGTTATATATATTATGTAACAAATATATTTATTTAATATAACACAATTTTACTTATATTCATAAAAGTCATATTATAAGAAATAAAAACAATCAATTATTAAAATAAATATACATATAAAAGATAATAAAAGAAGAAATATGCAATCCAATAACAAAAATAAACTATATATAAAAAGATATAAATTTTAATTTGATATATATATATATATATACTATATAATTTATTTTAACTTATACAGTTGATTAAAGGACAATTATTAAATCAAACTCTAAAAAAAATCATTTTCTAAATCCAACTAAACTAAATTACAAATTCATTAATTTAAACGATTTCATTTAATTTGTTACGTACCTCTAATTTTGACCAAAATATTTGGGAGGAGACCACAAGATATTGTAAATTACGTAACAATGTTATCCAAACAGGGAAATGTTGATTTGCTCCAATTTATATGTAGTTCACTGGCAGCGTTTGCACTCACTCTTGACTCTTCATTAGTTGGACCAATTAAATAATAAATATCCACGTGGCCCCACAAGATCTTGGGCCAAATCAAAATCTAGGGCTCCCATTGGTCAAACGTCACCTCGTCGGAGCCCCCTCGACACCAAGTCGGACCCTCTCCGGTCCGGTCCCCTCACGTATCGAGATCTTTCAACCTTTTGGTCAATTTGGCTCGCTCTGCCCGTCTTCTCCATGCAAAAATTCTCTTGGATTTAACATATTTTAATTCATTATAGTCCTGTTCTAAAGTTTTTCTACTTAAATTTTTTTTAATTTAAACTTTTAAGCTTGTTAGTTTAAATATTAAAATATGTTAATTAAAAAATCCATGACATATAATTTTAAGAAGTTAACCATAAACCTTAATATATTTAGCATCTTACCAAAAATCTTAGCTTTTTTTTTGAAAAAATAAATTCTTATAATTACCCTTGATTAAAATTCAAACATATAAACACATTATTGCAAAACTTTGCAATAATATTGTCTTTTTACTTGTTATATTTTTAATGAGTTTATGAATTGAAAATTTTAAAAAGTTATAAGTTGTTGTCTTATAACTTGTAAGCTTTTTTATACGTTCTAAAAATTTTAAAAAATTTACCACACGTGGCTAATCGATGAGCTCATTGATCAAAAAAATTAAAAAAAGCAAAAAGGAGAAGCTAGAAAATGACTTGTGGGTGGCATATGCTATGTTCACCATGGGCTCGTTTGAGTTTGTTCAGACAAGTAATTAAAAGGACAAGCTTCAAAATGGGATCGCTTTCAGGTTCCTTTGGATGGGGCAAATTAACCACTGCTTTGGAGGGCATGAAAACTGTTTTTGGAAATAGTTTTCTGTTTTCTAGAAGTAAAAAACCAGTTTGGCAGGTTGCTTTCCAAAACTAGCCTATCGTTAGAGAATTATGATAAAAAAATCTTTAAAATTCTCAAAACTTATATATTTTTATTCGATAATGAAAATAATAATTCTTTTAAATAGTCATAAATATCATTTTTTTGTTTTCTTAAATTTGTATATAAATTAAATATTTTACATAATTAAACAGAATAATTTATATTTTTACACGAACTGTAACATCAAGAAAAATATGAACTTTTCCTTCCATAATAAAAAATTTCAACAATTTAAAAATAGTTTTAGACGAGATTAGAAATGGCTTCAAAGAAGAGCAAGTGAAGCACAAAAGTGGCAGTGAATAGTACGTGGCAGTTCACAATTACGGAGTGACACGTGGCATTGCCAACTGGAAGTGACACGTGGCATTGCACAAGCTCCTGCGTTCTGTCTGCTGGCTCCCAGTGCTTGCGTAATCGTGGTAGCAGTGGGAGATTCCAATCCCGGTTAATGGATAATGTCCCTATAAGAATAAGCCAAGCAGGTTAACCACCAACCGCACCTCATATTTTAATAAATTAAACATATGCCCCAGTTATGGCTATTGGACAACAGTTGGAGACAATCTACGTAAGATCTCCTTTTCGGTGGCCTATGTAATCAAATGATGACAATATCACAACAATAGGGAGAAATTCTAAATTATATTTTATATATATATATATATATGAAATTTTAAATTTTAAAAATTATTTTTGTTATAAAAAATAAGATTTTCAATCTTAAATCAAAATTTTAAAATATGTTATTCTTAGTTTTAAGAGATATCAAATTTCCAATAATTAAATTTCTAGTATATTTCCTAAAATATCCTTCAAAACCAGCTGTGCAAAATTGATCATATCGCCCAACACCCCCACCCAAAAAAAAAAAAAAAAAAAAGTTATCTAAGGATATCAATTTGCCCCTCATCTAATTTGATAGGCACTTAACCCCTTAACTTTTGTATCCTTGGCAGTTTACCCATCCTTAAAATAAAATATTGGCCGAAAGAGTCAGAAGCTTTAATTTTTTCCTTTCCGGTCCTCTATTGAAAATTTTCTAAAAGAAAATGCATATAAGAAAGGATATATATATATATATATATATCAGCACCCATGCACGTAGGACCTTATCTTGAAAGAAACAAGCCCATTGTCTTATTGTAATTAAAGAATTAAGGATAAAAAGCCAGTTCACACCTCCTGCTCTGCCTGTAGTATGATTTTTTGCTATTACCACGGCATGAATATATGATGCAATTGATCGTTTACCCCTCACTGATCACCCTTTTTTTATCAAAATTTATGACCGAGGACCATTTTTAAGGAATCCAAATCTATCAAATTTAGCCCTATAGGGGATCTTAGAACATGTTTGGATTGCATTAATCCACACTGGGAGAGATGGAAATAAGTTTAGATTAATGCGTGCAGATGTACAGTGAAGTTCACCTAGGGATACCTGTCACAAGCCTTTGCCTGTGACACACGATATATGTTACATATAAGGAGAAGAGATTGAAGGGATGGTCGTACCATCATTCAATAGAATTTCTCAGCTTGCGCTTTCTAATCTACCTTTTCTCCTCTCTTCTTAGTTGCAAACTTAAAATTTAAAGAAAAAAATTATGGTTTTGAGCTCCGTCTTTCTCCACGGCTTGGAAAGAAGACTTGTTCGAGGGTTCCTTAGCTGCTAACTGTCCCAAAAAGATGAACCGGATTGCATCAATGCCTAGGCCTTATCTCTTCCCTGGCTTCAGGTTCCATCCCACAGACGAAGAGCTCATTGTCTGTTACATGAAGAAGAAAGTTGCTTCACCCTCCAATGCTCCTCTCTCTATCATTGCCAACATCGATCTCCATAAGTTCAATCCATGGGAACTCCCGGGTACTTAATCTACCCTACTAAGCTTTTCACCGTCTTCCTGTAAAGAACAACGATAGGTATTGAATAGTTTGTGATGTGGGAAAGAATCTCATATTAGAAAATTAGAAGAAGTTAAGTGACTTTATTATAATAATCCATCCATTTACAAATGTATTAATTTATTAAATAGGTCATTGCATATAGTCCATATAGTCCATATATGTATATTTATATATACATTAAAAGATTTAAACTTGGACTTGAGACTTGGCTTGACTTAAATTAAAAGGGTTAATAATTTTCTTTATTTATTTTATTTTATTTTTTGAATTAATATAAAATAATTTAATTATTTTAAATAATTTAACTATTTATTTTTTAACTCAATTATTAAAAAATAACTGTTAAAAGTAATTTTTCAAATTTATAAATATATCTTAAATGTCAAATATCTTTATCTTCTTCTTTTTTTAGAATCAGATAAATAATATTTGGGATAGTCTTTTCACGCCTCAATCCTTTGGTTGTATATTTTCTAACAACGGTACTTGCCGTCTGGAACTTTTTGAGACGGAGTGGCGATCTTGCTCTCTGTTCATTCGTTGTTCTTATGTGGTTGTGGTTGGTTTAACCACATAAGAAAAACGAATGAACAGAGAGCCTATGCTCTATTTGGAGAAGGAGAATGGTTCTTCTTCATGCCGAGGGACCGGAAGTACCCGAATGGGGTTCATCCAAATAAGACAGCAGGATCAGATACTGGAAATCCACCGGCACCGATAAATCCATCCTCAATTCCGGTGGACTGCAGCGTATAGGGATTAAGAAGGCTCTGATCTTCTACGAAGGGAAGCCTCCGAAGGGCATGAAGACGGAGTGGGTCATGCAATCCCAGGCTTCGGGGATCTATGAGGGTAATTCCTCCTCTAATGCCTCTGTAGAATCAAAAGCCCCAATTCATTGTTTGAGTTTTCTTTCCCTTTTTTTTTTTTCAAAACTTCTTTTCGAAAATGTTTATAGAAACATGCACCAATTTTGAAACAACAAAATGCACAAATTTAAATAAGGAAAAACTAGGATATTCCAGTCGCATTGTGATGCTAGCTTTCCCGTTTCCTCTGCTTTTGATATGACCATCAAGTGACATAGTAAAGCTGGCTAATTAGGGCGTTCTCGTTGAAATCGCACATGATTTTTGTATTTTTTTTGTTTTCTAAATTGAAGTTTAACGGGCTGTCTTTTGCTTTTCAGTTGGATGACTGGGTACTTTGCCGGGTTCGCCATAAGAGCAGCATCCCACATCAAACAAGAGAATTCTCGTCAGAGGAAAGCAATCTTAATTGCATACCCAGACCCAAATTCCAACTCCCTAATGATGCCCAAAGCGGTGACACAACAAACTGCTCCACAGACGCTTCCTGTGAAACCAAAGCTCATCCAAAGGACCCCAAAGGAAGACCATAAACAAACGATCGAGCACGAAACAATCACTTCACTATCCAAACAGGGCCTTGGGATGAAGAGGCGATTCCTCCCACCAGAGACGCCAGCTTCAAGCTCAAGAGAACGATATTTTTGGTGGAGAATTTCCGTTGTCACCAAGCAAGAGGCTCCAGACTACACCTCCTAGCGACTACGTGGAGGACTCCAGCATTTTTCAAATCTGTTACCTTGCAAACTCTGCTTGAAGTCTTGGCCGGCCTAACTCCATGGCGAGCTCAAATGGGTTTGGAGCCACCCACTCTCTCCGTATCGGAAATGGGAATCGAGTTCTTGGAATGCACAAGCCTGCTGCTGCTGCGGGTGGTGGAGATTTAAGAGGATTTTCCTGTGCCCATTTATTTTCCAATCTATTATTCTTTCTGTTCCTTGAAAGATCAAGAGGGACAGAGATTTGTAGAAAGGAAAACAGATGTAGGTAGGTTGGTTTGAGATAGGAGAATCCATTTGTTTCCAGTTCATTGTTTTATCAATATATGCAAGGTCTTGACCCACAAATATTATTCGTCATCTTTAAATTTCGAGACGTGTATAATAAATTTTCATTCACCTTAAATTTACGCCTTACTCTAAATTAGGTAATCATACTCAACCACCATTTTAGATAAACCCAATTTTAGATAGTTATACAAATGTCTCTAATCTATCCGAGGCCCCTCAAGACTCAGTATGTATCTGTTTGTAAAAAATATGATATTTATCAACTGGCCTCCCTAAATAAATTAATAAACTGGTGATTGAAATAAAGTTTATAAAAAAAACTTTATATTCTCTTCATTTTGGAGATTGATATAAAAATTAGTTATCTAACATTTTTCATCTTCTTTCTTGCTGATGCATCCTGGGTCCTGCATAACTTCAATCTTAGACATATAATAGAATGTTATACCATGTCACAATAAATTGGATTGCATTCAAAATATTCTTGTGCTTGTCCATTTGTCTAATTTGGTTCCTCTAAGTCTCCCAGATAGAGAATCCATTTGTTCATGAATTGATATGGGGGAGAAAAAAGGAAAGAGAAAACTTGTTCTTCACATGCAATTCAATTACAGATCAACATTTGGGCCCTTCGCAGCAGGGGTTCAAAAATTTGACTCTATAAAATGGACAATGTTTGTTTCACAGTGGAAAAGGTAAAATCTCATCCCTGTAAAAGGGTAAAACCTATGCCTCTGCTTTCATACTTTACCAATGGTTATTAAACCTGTTTCAGAGAAACCATCAGGGCCTGTGATTAAAGAGAATTCCATTAAATCTCTGTTTCAAACCAAAATTTTTCACTGGCAAGGAATTGAAAATTTTCGTTTTTCTAATTTTTACATAGCTAATCATGTAAAAACTTGAAATCTTTGGAACGACTCTGTCATCTATAATCCTAGAACAACCAAAAACTAACAGACAAAAAGATATCCAACATTTTATTTCTGAAAATTTTCCTTTTAGTCGTTCTCCGTGATTTTCCAATTTCCAAACAGGGCATTAGCAGCTCGACCAAGGAAAGAAAAGTTGTCGAGTTAGCGTTTACATCGTCTTCAGAAGCCATTATGATACAATGCGGCTTGACTCAGGTCCACACAAATATATAAAACTACGAGGGGTTGTTGAAAGAGGACAATGAGAAATAACAAAGCAAGACAACCATTGCACTAGTAAAACCTGCTCGAGTAACGTGCACGACCCGAAAATTAGTCTTCTTGCTCCAGTCAAAACCATGTTCAATCATGTTTTGGAAAATACAAAATTAGAGTTTTCCAAAACACTTATTAATTACATACCAGACCCGCTGGTCCACAAGTAATTTCATGCAGCTCCCAGTCGAGGATTAAACTGCCCATGGTGGCAAAATCACAATTTATATTCCACCTGGAAGTTCTACTATAGACCATATCACTTAGTTCTTGATTATTTTCTTATTTATTTGATTTTCTAGCGGCATTTTGCGCTTGGTATTTTCCGTAATTTCGCTTTCATAAGTGTCCACAATGCCAATTCCCAGATTTGCTGATTGAGTGGGAAAGTTTTTCTCGCCCACCAAACACCTGAAATTTTCAGGAAAAGGGTCCTTGATGGGCTGATATAAATAAATTATTCATATTCTTTTGTTTCTGTGAGCATGGTCTAAGAATGGTGACATGATGAGTTCATTAATCAAACTAGTGAGTATTTGATGTATGAATCCTCGATTGAGATAATTAGATTGCACCACATAATCATGCCTAATGGTTTTGGACCACAAATAAGACGTATTATATGTATTTAATTTATTTTTTTTACCATGACTGCCACGTAGGGCTTACTTGGACACAAATCTTGGTTTCCTTTTAATTAATCTAATAATTTCATAATAAATATTACATTTTAAAAAATGCCTAATTAAATTTTGATTAATTGATTGATATATCAACCAATCAATCATTAATTTCTAATTAAATTAATTATCCCTTTTGATTTATTATTTCATTAATTAATTAAACCATTTCTACTTTTCCAAATTAACTACACTTCTCTTATTCTAGATTTAGCTTGATGTCGTCGTCCATATCCATTTGAAATCTTCAGCAGCCAAATAAGATTCTTATTTTTCTTCTTTAGAACATAATAATAATAATAATAATAATAATCAACTGAAAATAGATAAACAATTTTTTGGGCTAATGGAAACGCCTGTGTGCACATACAAGGTATGCCGGGATCTTTCACAACAATGACTTGGTGGCTAGAAATGTTGGTGAGTACGGAGTTCACCTGAAGACTCTCTCTCTCTCTAGATTCCGTTGCTTTCAAGCAAGCAATCGTATAAACAGTTTTATAGTATTTAATTAAATTGCATTATGAAGTAAAGAAAATGCATGGATGGCGACGTGAAATACGGATACTTTTAACGTCATGCATGCATGGGGGAGTTGATTAGCAAGACAAAATTCTCCTGCAAAAGAGACAAATTTGCCGTCAACCTCACCTCCAATGAAATGTCTTGTGCACGGGATGGAGTCGTTTTTGCTAGATATGCCATGCATTGATTTGATCCTCGTAGGGAATTTAAGGCTTACAAGCAAACTCAATTGATTAAACACTATATTAATTATCGTAAACTTGTGTTTAAAAAATACTTTTAATTTAATCCATGGCTGGGAATTGGGATGGACCACCATGACCGACTTCTGAGAACCACGAGGGATGGGGTCATGCAGATAAGGACACCGTCAACGCTCGTGGTGGAATCTAAGATATCAGGTCGTCTCTGGTTTCAGACCCACAAAATCCTCTTAACCAGTATTGCGTTCATATAGGGAGACCGTCAACGCTCATGGTGGAATCTTAAGTTTTTCAGGTGGTCTCTGGTTTCAGACTCACAAGATCCTCTCAAGTGGTATTCCGTTCATGTAAGGAAAGGTTAACCATTTTCTTTAAGGCGATTGTTGTGACTATATTTTGAACTCATTCACATGCATTCGTCTTTCCATGGCTAAGCCTCTGGATTTCGAGGCTTTAAAGTCTTAGATTAATTTGAGAGTTTTAAAAAAGGTGTTTAGTGGACAAAGCTATATAGTATGAGTCAAAAAATATGAAAGTAATTAATATTTACGAGATTTTAGAAAAAGTTCTAACAAAAATAAAAGCCCTAGCAAACACCGAACAATTCTTAAATTTAAAGTTTTAATCTCTATCATTAACTGTAAAAAGAATAATACGCTAACTTAATATACTATGCAAGTGTTATGGGTGGTTACTTTTTTGTTTTGTTTTTATTTTTTTAATTTTTTTTTATCAAAAGATACATCAATGGAGTGTACAACATTTTTATTTATAATTCAATCTTCCTTCGTCACTCCATTTGACGTGGAATTCATGATACAAGACTCGTTTTTGATTAGTTTTAAATTCCTGCACACATATAGGTTGCCTTGATTTGATCATGTTTACAATTCTCTTGTTTGGTTTACAAAGGTATATAATGTTTACAATTCTTTTGTTTGGTTTACAAAGAAGCAAAGAGTAAGAAGGATAGTATGATTCCAAGAAATAGTAGGAGTGCCATATAAAATCACCTCTTAATTGTTCCAATTCCATTCTCCCACCATTTTTCATTTTTATCATCGTAAGAAAACAAAAAAATATCATCAAATACCATGTTGCAAATTTGTTTTCAATTTGTGAATTAGTTTCACCTATGCCCTGTTGCAAATTTGTTTTCAATCTGTGAATCAGTTCCACCTTGGCCATGAGTTTTGTTTTCAATTTGTTGCTTAGTTTTACCTTGGCAATGTATTTGATTTATTTCCATTTAAAGGGTGATTTGTATAATACACCTTATAATTATTATTTTGTGTACTTTGCACCTTAACAAACAAAGTAAGGGTTAAAAGAGTATTAGAATACAAGGTGCAAAAAATGATAATTTTGGAGTGTATTTTACAAATCAGTCACATATAAATGAAAAAGTAAAAGAAACGATTATAAGACATGCCATGTTAATATGTTATTTCCTAGAATTAAGAAAAGGGTATATCCCAAACAGTCATTACAGAGTATATTCCAAATCTATACAACTAAAACATATATATAAAATGAGAGTCAAGTAAGAAGGGTTTTTTAGAATTGTAAAACGCGGACATGTACTGCAAGACAGCAAATACAGAAAGTATTTGCAGAATTGTCCTTAGAATTCTGTGTTTGAATGGAATTTTTGACCTGAAAATAAGCATATATATATATATATATATATATATAGGACATAGCTTTTATGAATCCTTCTCAACGGGTCAATCAAATTCCTTATGTATTGGGAAAAAAAATCTCAAGAGTTGGCACTGGCTTTACTGTCTTGGACCATATGGGCCTGGTCAGTGGTCAATGCTAGCTAGCCAGCTGATCAAAACATAGACTTGGTCAGGCTCTCTGGACAGATATTAATGTAGACACACTCACATGTGGATATGAAGAAAATCGCTTGGCCATGTACTTCAGTAAATTTTGGACAGATTCCAGGGTTCTTCAAGAAATAAGCATGATGAGTGTGGATCTGATGAGAAAAGAATTAATATATATATACATACATATATATATATATATATATAATATTGCATGCTCATCTTCATTTGAATGAGCATTAAATTTGATACTCTAGTAGAATTAAACAGAGACAATAAGAGCCAGTTCCACGGAACGATTTTATTCCTGTTGGGAGCATCAAAATTGTTCCCCTCCAAACTTCATGGTATCTCAAGTACGAAATTAGTTGCTGCCGAATTCTAGGTTAGTCATGTTTTGTAATGTTTTTGAAAATATATATAAAAAAAAATGGAAACAGTCTGATTGCCAAGAACACTTTTGTTGTTCTATTTCCATGTGAAAATGAAATAAAAAAAAATATATAGGGTTAAAAATTGTTGTTTTTTAATTCCCAAAATGTCCCAGAACATAGAGGACAAAATAAAAAAAAATGGAAAACTTTATCCTATGTGCTAGCTGGTTGGCCACAATTCACAAGGAACCCTAGCATGATCATATACTTGTGTCCCAGATACAAATTGGAAAAATAGTACAAGCTGTAAATTTAAATACCAAAAAAAGAAATGAATATCTTAATCTGCACTGCTTAACAGAACCCAACGTGACACTAACAAACATAAAGCAATATATCTCGAAGGCCAACAATGACACATATTATATTTTATCAAAGGGTGATATACCCAAGATCCTATAAGATTTATCTCTTCAATTTGCTATATATATTCTTCTTCCCGGGTGACAATTGCAAGAAATGTTTGGAAATAGGAACATCTTCCAAAGTCCCTCCATGGAAGGCACCAACTTCCCAAACAATCATGTTCTCCCCCCCGGCTTCAGATTCCACCCCACTGATGAAGAGCTCATCACCGAGTATCTTCATAAGAAAATCTCATCTCCCATGAATCCCATTCTTTCCATCATGGCCGAGATCGATCTTTACAAGTTCGATCCTTGGGAACTTCCTGGTATCTTCTCCTTTATATTAGGTTCTTTGTTGCATATAAATGGGTCGGAGTTTTTCAAAGGGAAAACATCCCAAAGGCCCTCAAAAGAGAGCCTTTTTGCACTCTCTCATTCAAGGGCGGGCTTTCATGGGTTGATGTCACTTTGTGGTTTGATTACTGGACATTTTGTAGACAACCAAAGATGCAAATCAAAAAATAATGTTTTTTTGAGTAAACAAAAAAAAAAAAAGGAAAAGAAGTCGAACTTAAAGACAAATGCAGGCCAAATAGCCTCTTGGTTATTTCTTTCCTCTTTATTGAACCAAAGCAGTTTTTGGTTGACGCGGGTCGCGTGTGTGGTGCAGGTAGGGCCATGTTTGGAGAGAATGAATGGTTCTTCTTTAGTCCAAGAGACAGGAAGTATCCCAACGGTGCCCGCCAAACAGGGCGGCTGTCTCCGGTTACTGGAAAGCCACTGGAACCGACAAGCCGATACTCTCTTCGTACGGATCAAAGTGCGTAGGAGTTAAGAAAGCTCTTGTTTTCTACAGAGGCCGCCCCCCCAAGGGCGTCAAAACTGAATGGATGATGTACGAGTACAAGCTCCTCGATGACCGCCGTCTCTCAACGAGGCTCAGAGGATCAATGAGAGTAAGTTCTGTTAAACCAAAACCAAAACCAAAACCAAAAGCAAAGGGAAAAAAAATAATAGAATGGAGCTAAAAAACATGTTTCATTGACTATTTAAGCATAATTAAGGTATTTTCTTATTATCTAAGCATCTCTCTCTGTCTCCAAGTGTATGTCTTTTTGCTTGGTTCATGTATGTAAATTATTGATGTATGTTGATCTTTTTTGCAGTTGGATGACTGGGTTCTATGCCGGGTCCGGCAGAAGAGCAATGGACAGTTCCCAAGAAGAGAAAACCAAGAAGAGAGCAACCACAAGAGCTTCCCTCAAACTGAACTCGGAGGTTTCGAAGAGAGAGATATCATAGAAAAGATGAACTATCTTATAGACTCTCAACAGGTTCACCAAGAAGGTGAAGTGGTGGATGCCCATCAGCAACCCTCCCTTGATCATTTCCAAGGAGGTTTATCGGGGCAAATCTTCTTTGGCATGAACTCTAATACCCAAATCCAATCACATCCAATTTTTTCCATGAAGACTGCACTTCAAACCATCAAAAGAGTCCTCTCAGTTGGAGCCATGGATGAATTACTAGTACCTATATCGCCAAATAGGAGGCCAAGTTCACTCCTCAACTTGGACAAGTCAAGCCTTTTCGAAATCTCTTAGGCTAGTTGGTCAACTTGGTAACTATAATCCTGAAGTACGAGCATTTTTGCTTAACATTTCGTGAGTTAGAATGAATTGGCTTTTGAACCTTTTATAATGGGACCAAAAGTTTAAAAGCCAGTTCTCTCTAATTTATGAAAAAGTTCGTGAATGGGGAACTTCTCTAATATCAATCATCAACAGGCCTGTTGATGATTGTCCATTGTGTTAATGTAAATAATGTGTTACCATATTACTTCCTCGTTACGGTGTGAATAAATCTCTCCTGTTAGTCCAATCTTCTCCCCTAATGGTGAAGGTATGACGATGGTTTGCACTATAGCTCATGTGGCGATATCCTCACCGTTAATTGTGGAGGAGTTATCACGTAGCGGAGAGGATTAATACAGCCCTGTAGTTGGCATTAAAAAGTTGTTTTCTACCGTAACAGTGAGTGAAGTTGTGGATTGTCTCATGCATTGGCAGTAGTAAGTTTTCCATTTGCATTGATTGTGATTGAGTCAAGCCTTACTTGTAAGTTGTACCGTGAAGGCTCTCAGGTGTTTCAAATAAATTACAAGTAGAAAAGATATTTAACCTACCAAGCAGACTTTGCTGTTGTCATATATATAGTCTCACATCTTCTCCCTCTCCTTCTCACTCATTCACTCACACTCTCTCTCTCTCTCTCTCTCTCTCATAGAAAATATCAGTCTTTTGTCACAATAATATCGATTTATTTTATTTTAATCTTCGTCTATTGAGTCACTAATTTTAATATTTATTAAATCAATATCAATATTAATATTTAATATTGATATTATTTATGATAAGATTATTGAGCAGTTGAATTTGTATCAAATTCACATTTATGATAAGAATAGTGACAAATTGAATTAGTATCAAACTGACACAAGTATGTGCCACATCTGAATGATCAGTATTTCCAAATGCTAAGGGAGAAATAAGAGATCCTAAGGGCAGAAGAGAGAATATATATTAAACAACGGGTAAAAAACAAACAAGAATCCAAAAGCCAGAGCTGCCACAAGAGCAATGAAATCTCATTCCAGATAAAGTAGGGGAAAAAAATAAAGTAAACAAATGACAACCAGGAGGTCAATAAATTGGAAGCAGAGGGTTTTTCGATTGTCCACCAAATGGGTTTTTATTTGCTTAATTAATTAAGTAAACCTGTTGTTGGTGTTAAATCTGACCTCCTTCACATCTCAGAAAAGAAAAAAAACTCCTGACAAAATCTAAATTAAAAGTGAAAAAAATAAAGCCTGCAGAATGTTCTAGACTTCTAGTCCCGTTTGTAACAAGAAAATACGTGTTGTGAAAAGAGAACATCAGCCATGGATGAGCTTTTTGGTTCTTGATGACTTTGAAATAACCAAGTTGGATAAGGTTCTTTTTTCTTGTCATTTCTTTGGTACGACAAGAAATTAGTTAAGGTTCTCTAACATGTTAGAGGAGTCCAAAACAGAAAGAAGCTGAGCTGCTGGTGAGAGGACGGCCATGGGGAAGAAACGTATTATTTCCACCAACGGCCTTTGATCTCACCCAATGGGCAACCTTGCTCAAGAGATCGACCAATGATCCGAAAGGGGCACAAAGTGAAAGTTTCTGAAAACAAAGAAGAAATTCATCAGATGGACAATACTTGAGCACAAAATCATAATATAGAAAAGATCTGGGGGATATATAATAAAGGAAAACACAGTGAATCAAGTCATAAGAAAAGTCATTCTTTTGGCTTTCTAGCCGAACACACCGATGCCAACCAAGCCTGAATATTGAAAATCTTCCTTCCCCAACACACTGTTTGTTTCTAGTGGGAAATGCAACAATTTTGATTGTTTCGTTTCAGAAAATGTTTTCTATTTTCATTTCTTTTTTAAAATTTTTAGAATAACATTTATTTTCAGATTTTCAAATTTTAGAAAATATATTTGGTTTAGTTTTAGAGTTTCTTATTTTTAAGAAATGGTTTTAAAATTTCAGAATACGTTTTTAATTTTTAAAATTTCTTAAAAATACTGAAAATGATTTGTTATGATTGTCAATTTTCATCTCACTTTCTAGAAAATAATTTCACTAAAAGCAAATTACATACAGACCAGTAACATCCACCAAAAAAAAGAAGAAAAAGGGAGATTTTTTTCCCCAAAACCACACTCCCTCTCTCTCTTTCTTTCACGTTTCCCCCGCCCCTAGTTTTTCTTTTTCTTTCCATTTTGTTCTCTCTCCCCACTCTCCCCATCTCCTTTCTTCTTTGCAAAATCAGCACTGCCCGAACCAGTCGCCTGAGTTGCCAGCCAGCACCGCCCAAACTAGTCACTCGAGGCGTCAGCCAGAAACTGCATCTCCCGCTCTTCCTTCGCCAGCGGTCTAATGTTCAGCGCCATGCAAACCCGTCGCCCAAAGCCGGAATGCTGCGCCATCGCCTGAGGCCAACACTGCCTGTGCCTTCGCCCGAGATCGGTGCCGCTTGTGCTATCGCCCAAAACTCGAACCAGCTGCTCGGAACCAACCCACTCAAACCCGTCAGCTCCGCACTACTCGAAGCCAACTTGCTCCAGCTCACTGAGAACCTCCTGTGTCGCCGCCCGTTCAAGCAGCTTGAGATCGAGCCACCGAGCTCACCCGTTCAAGCCACCCGACCCAAGACCGAGTAGCTTGGGCCGCCGGGTCTGACTCGCCCGGATCTGACCACTATACGCTGACCCAAGCTGAAACCCGCCTGAACCTAGCATTGTCCGAACTTGGCACACCAGGGTTTGTCCGAACCCGGTGCACCAAAGCCCCGTTCGAACCCAGCACACCATGGTCCGTTCAAACTCGGCGCACTAGAGCTCTGTTCGAACCCATCACCGCTCGAAGTCGAGCTGCCTGGAGAGCCATTTTGTGCCTCTCTCCTCGGAGCAGAACCACTTTGTGCCACCCCGACCCCAAGTCACTTAGCTTTGCTTGAGTTGCCCGAAAATCAATCTGTGCTAAGCTGTTTGGATTCGACTCGCTCTAGCCCCCACAATTTGACTTGATCCAGCCCGTTCTAGCCGTCGGAACCCGACCAGCCGTGCATCGTCTGGGTTTGAACCATTCAAGTTGCTTGGAAACTGATCTGAGCCGCTCGGCTCTACGCCGTCCAGTCCAAGTTGCACAGCTTTGCACTGCCCGACCCGAAGCAGATATGCTTAGTTAGTCACTGTTGAGTTCGTGGGCTTTAGCTCTTATCCACCTCATTATTACCCTGTAACTTTGCATAATGGGCTTCTTTCAGTTGGGATTATGTGTGTGAGAAATGATATGCATTTTTCCGCTTTTTTTGAAAGATACATAAATTGTTTATGTGTTTACCATTGTTTGTGTATTATAACTATGTTATGAATGTGATGATTGTACATATATGATTGTGTGAAATTATGAATGAGATGTTCATAAGATGAATAAAAATGAGTGCTGTATGCATTGATCACAAATGATGATGTTATGTTGAGAATTGGGTACATAAGGACAGAGATAAATGGGGATGGCGGTAAATCAAGTCGGGCAGTGCCCATGATTCCCACCTGTGGTACTTGGGTATGTTTCTATCTATTAGGTGTTGATGAGTGATTTTTGTATGCTTTTATGATGTATATGTGATCTTACGACGGTGTGCTTATACACAATTTATATGTTGCTTGAATGTTTAATGATTCGACTATTGATGTTGATTCACACGTTGAACTAGGCTATTCTATGATAATAGTAAGTGTTTTCTGCATGTTCCTAAAACTTGGGTTTGTATATTATGACTCATTGAGCGATAGTTCACCCTTTTATTTTTTTTTCTTCCAGGCTCGATTTGGTTTCCTGATAGAGAAACTCTTGGTTGTTGAGTCCCGTGTCTGCTTATGTGTTTGGGCTTAGTTGTTTTGTTATTGTTGTATTACTTTCACTATAATAATTCAAGAGTCGGTGAATTTGTAGGGTTATTCTATTTGTCCACAGGCAAGATCCCGTTTTCCTGCGTCCTTAGTTAACGTACTCATTGTATTATTATTGATTTTGTTGTAGTTAGCTAATAGTTTTTTTGTAAATATACATGTTGATGATCTGTAGTTGCAAATAGAAGCAAATGTCAAAAATTGTTAGATCTTACTCTTATAAGCTTTTAACTGTCTAGGGTCGCTATTAGAATTTATAAATTGTATTTTTCACAGGTTGAAATTTTGTGATATGTGTTGTTTTTAGGAAAACTTCTATTGAAATTTTCGAAAAATTTCACAATTAAAATTAGTTTAATTAAGTTTCTTGAGACTAACTAGGCGAGTAAGTCCTCCTTAATATTAGTCACTTGCCCTCTAATTTGGGTTGTAACAAAATCCCTGATTGATTTGCCCATTTTCTATTTTTATTTACAATCAAAACAGAAACTAAGGCCCAAAACACTTCAATGCTGGTAGTAAAACTACCGAGCTACAGGAAATTTCTTGCTATATCTTTTCTTGCAGCTCTGGTGGTTGACAGGACCTTTTGAATCTGTGCTCTTTTTTATTTTATTATTTAATTGACAATTATTCCCAAACCCATCTTCTCAAATATCATTTGACTTCAATGATGGTGAATACAAATAAAGAAAATTAGCTAAGCATGATAATGATTTATACATTGAATTTGTGATCTTAGATAATTAATGGTATAATGAAATTCTACTGAGAGAATAAGAATGATAAAAATTAAAAAAATATGTTTAAAAAGTATTTTATAATAAAAATTTTTGTATATTAAGAAATCAGAATTCTATTAAATCAAAAAAATCTGAATTTCATCGCTAAAACGATAGAATTTAAATTTCATTTACTGATAAAATATTCACTGAAGTATATAATTATTATAATATTTTTTACTTTTTAAGTAAATAACAAAAATATCTTATAAATATAAGTATTTATAATATTATATATTAATATATTATATTAGGCATAACAAATTAGTTTTTTTAATTTTTTCTTCTAGATATTGGAATTAGTCGTTAGTGGCCAACTATTTTCTGATTTCTTTAAAGTAAAATTGGAAACCTCAATCTTGCTTACCAAAAACACTTTTTCTGTCATTCTTATTTTCAAATTAAGGAATCTGGGTACTTCTGGGTATGGAGTTTGAAAACCAAATCCATTAAAAACGGCTTGACGATTTCCAAATTTAAAAAAATCTGGTGACTGTTAAAATTTTTTAATTATCTATATATATCATGCTAAAACATTTAAAACACAAAAAATAAAAATAATTATTTTTTTAAAATAATTCTATAAAAATATATAATCATTTTCTAACTTAGTTGGTCTTAGAAGATATGAGTTTATTATAAAAGAAAAATTCTATGAAATTTACATTTGACTTAATAAATAAATAATTTAATTAATATATTATCAAAACTCCAATTAAAGCATCGTAAAAAAATATTACAAAAAGCCCTAAAGTGAGGAATCACGAAAGTGTCAGTCGTGAAACCCCCTTTTACACAGTAAATCAACGTATTTTATAATTCTTTTATGAATTTTTTTAAAAATATATCTTTAATACTAATTAAGTTATAAAAAATATAAATATTTTAATCCAAAGTTGCCAATCTAATAACCATAATAAATTTCCATTTTTATAATATGATTTTTTTTTCTTCTTCTATCTTTTTTTTTTTTTTTTTTAAAAGGAAGTCCCCTTGTTGCCAGACTTGCCGGACAAGCCTTTTTAGTTACCAAAACACCCTCGTCGATGGGGCGGGGTTAACTCCACATCCAAGGACAAGAAAGTAAAATTTAGATCCCGTTGATGCCTCACTCTGCCAGTCTGCCCAGCGTCCCCTTTAGAACCCCCAAAGCTCTTCCGTCATCCAACTCTTTTCCCTCCCCAATTTTAAACCACGTCTCGCCAACCACGCGCACGCACCTTTTTTTCTCTCTTTAAGGGCGGTAGCAAAGCCGGAGTTGAATCACTAGGACAACCGAGTGATGAGGAGGTTTTTCAACAGGGGTTCTGGCGACTCTTCACAGCCTTCGCCGGAATCTCCGGCACCGTCGCCTTCGTCCCTCTCCACCACTGGGCCAGCGCGGCCGATCCGCCTCGTCTACTGCGACGAGAAAGGCAAGTTCCGGATGGATCCCGAGGCTGTAGCGACGCTTCAGCTGGTCAAGGAGCCTGTCGGTGTCGTCTCCGTCTGTGGTCGTGCTCGCCAGGGCAAGAGTTTCATCCTAAATCAGGTATTTTCCCTACCTTCTCTGGTATAAATTAATGTGATGCTTAATTGCCAATTATGTAATCTGGGGTTTTCAAATTACTGGTCTACGCGAATGCTTTTCGAGGAAATTGATTGTGTTGTTTTTACGTGCATTCTTTTTATTTGTGGGATATTGGTAGTTCTAAAATTAGGGTTTTAGTTATTGCTAAGGGGCTAGTTATTTTTGGGTATTGTTTAGACAAGGAAACAAACAATTCCCACTGCCTTTCATACTGCATTGCAAACTATTAGGAGACCAGACTGTTGGGATTTTGGTAGCTTATTGAAGTTATTCACTGTTAATGGCTCAGGCCTCGTCAAGGCACAAAGGTCCCCTGGAGCCTAGGTGCAAGATGCTAGGCACCGTGTGGGCCTTTAGGAAGTAAGGCACACATTAGATCATTTTTGTGACAGTTATTCTACATACCATGAGACTCTAAAGTATTCAAAGTTTTAAACATATCAAATATGCATGAAAAATATATAATCAGCAAACATGTAATGAGAAAGATTATTTAGTTAAAAGGTATGTGATATACGTCAAAATTCAGAAAGGTGTTGGGAAATTAAATTAAAGTTGTATAAAAATACTGAAATAAAATTAAAAATTCGGGCTTTCATAGAAACTTAAAATATTTGGGGGAAGATTATTGAGAGAATGAAACTTGGGGAGGGGGAAGAAACGCGCATGTCAGAAGTGGAGTGATGAAGTTGAAGCCAAAATAGAAGGGGAAACCAAAGGAGAAGCAAAAACCGAAGTTGAAGTCAAAGCAGAAGCAGAAGCAGAAGCAGAAGTTGAAGCCAAAGGGGAAGAAGCAGAAGTTGAAGCTGAATGAGAAGAAGCAGAAGTTGAAGCTCAAGCAGAAGTCAATGTTGATGCTCAGAATTGAAGTTGTATCTGATAATTGAAGTCCAATTTGAAGTTGAAGCTCCAAATGAAGGCAAAGACCTAGTTGTGGAAGTCAACTGATGTTTTTAGGGTTTGATTTTATCATTTCAGATATCCAAAAATTCTCTTTATCCATTCCGTAACTCCTAGCCTATTCCCTAGCCCAACAAAGCCCTCATGATCCAATTTCAATCATGTAAAGGCCTAAAAGGTTCTCAGATCTTTCAGGGTATGCCTTGCTGAACCTTACCTCTCCAGGCTTGCGCCTGAAGTTGCCTTGCCTGGCCTAGGTCAAGGTGTTTTGACTGCAACTTGTTACACCTTGCTCCTTAATGGCATCTTTTTGCACCTTTAACACTATTGCATGGCAATAATTTAGGGGGAACTGAATTCTATTAAAGGCATGACCTATTGTTAAGCTTAGTAACTTGTTGTGTTTTCTATTAACCTATTAGTTGTTTTGAGAGAAGAGAGATTGGAAGATCCACAAATTTTCTTTCATGCTGCTGGATGGCTATGCCCTTTTCTAGAGGCCTGTGGGAGATTTGGGATCCTGGAGGTAGGGGGAAATAATTCTTTGTTTGTTTTCTGTGGTTTAGAGGATTTACTTTCATTTTTGATACTTGTGTATTTTGATATGTCTTGAATTAGGCAAGTGGGATTCATGTTTTGTTAGGAATCTTGGTTCAATAGGCATTCCTATTCCTGTTCGGACAGATGAGCTATTTTATGCCTATAAATATCTAATTAGTCAGGGCTTGAGATGGGGTGAGACCTCTTTGCCCTAAGATTCTCTAATTAGTGAATTCGTACCTTACCCATGGTCTTAGGTTGTTCTTTGCCAAACCACGCAACTTGGTGTGTTTCTTGTATTGCTTCTGCACTATGACAGATGGGTATCAGTGTAAGAATGTTATAGTAGTGCATATCACGCCCAAGTTTGATTCTGGATAAGTGAAATCTCTAGTGTTCTAATATATTTAACTATTTTGATGATTGTTTCTTCCATTTTAGTTTCTTTACCACCTATATTGGTGACTTGAAGAGATTTCACGATAAAGCTACAGCTTACAGGGCAATATAATTAAAGATAGTTGGATAAGGTTGTAATTAAGGAACTTCTAAGCAGTTCATATTAGATTTAATCAGAGATGCATGAGAAAGGTATCGCTTCACTTTCAAATTTTGTCATAAGCCCTTGCTTGGCTTGCTTAGGCCCTCAGGCATGTGTGGTGCACGCTTAGTGCCTGACCTTGGTCTAGGCAAGGTGCCATCATCATGGGACTACCTAGGCAAGCAGAAGACTTAGGCCCACATGTTGAGGTGCTCTCATTGCTAAGATTACTTCTAGACCATGTATAATTCTATAAGTTAAAGGAGAAAACTTGAGAGGCTTTTATCTAAAAAATAAAATTCTGAAATATGATATAGAAAGAGTGCCAATTTCCCACTTTTTTTTTTTTAAAAGATAAACATAGAAGGAAAAGCTCTCCCTGAAGAAGTGGAACCAAAATTTTCATCAAAGGTAAGTAAACTACCCGCATACAAGCCCTCACATTTTTTGCATATCTGTTACTTTTTTTTTTTTTAGTTTAAATGAATAAGATATATTTTCTATTAATATTTCCTCTCTTGCTCCTTTTTGAAAGAAGGGAACATATTGTTCTAATCAATCTTTCTTTTATAAATGCAAGGGCACCAATTTCTCTTCCTATCTTTCTCTATATGGTTATTTTTCTAAGTCTGCTTTTTCATGGAATTTAGATTATCAAATAATATAGCAAATAAAACTTACAAACTTTTTGTATTTTTATACTTTGTAGTTATTATGGTGGCATTCCCACTACATAGACATAATTGTAACTTACTAGATAATATGTTTTAAAGAAATTTGAAGATAATTTCTTATGATATGAGCCTTGGATTTTTCTATTTATTACATTTTTGTTTTTAACTGGTGCCTCATTTGGGAGAATGCCTTGCCTGGTGCCTAGCAACTTAAGTGGCAAAATGCCTGGATGCCTTAAGAGCATGTAGCTGCCTAGTGCTTTTTAAAACATTGCATTAGTCTCACCTCAGCTACTTCTTATCAGTTGTGTGTATTTCCCTAGTTTAGCCTGCCTGAGGGTATGTCCTTGACTGGAAGCCTAAATAAGTAATTTCAATTTCAACAGATACTGCCATTAATGGAAAGGTACCTTGGATAACTTCATAAAAATCCAGGAATAAGAAATTATATCTGTTGGGAATGGATTTCTTTCATCTAGTCTGTGCTTAAAAAAATATTGTCAAATGGTTTGACATGACATGTCTTCCTGCATGGGAGAAAAAAACTATGAAAGTTATATTGATGGTATGTTTGTTATATTTATATTGAGATACTCCATTGGAGTTTTCTCAATACAGTAGCCATATGGATTGCTGCATAAATGCTAGAAGAGTTCAGTTATCTGTATGATATCAGGAAATCTCTATTGAACGCTAAAGGTGAGCATCTTTTGAAGTTTTTCTTTCAATAATTAAGAACCTATTCTGTTCAAAAAATTAAATTTGATTCAAGGTCCTCTTTCTCTCTTTCTTTCCTCCCTTGATTTGGAAAAGGGAACTGGCAAAGCACTTTTGAAATTTTTGAAGAGTTATAAGAATATTGCCCTAATTATTTAGATACTAATTCTTGCTATACGAGCATTGTCTACAAAGCACAATTTTTATTGACAATGATTAACATCTTTAGTACTATCCTTTTAACCAAACTCCTATTTCCCAGTAGTCTGATTTTTCATCCTAGTTCATTTATACTCTGTTGGTATAGCATGCCTATCTTACTCAAAACTAATGTCTATTTGTGTTAGATAGTGTTGTAAGTAAATGTTATTTGTTTCATCCATCTGTCAAAAAGTGATGCTTTGAACTTATATTCTGCAGCTTCTTGGAAGGAGCAGTGGATTTCATGTTGCATCAACTCATAGGCCCTGCACGAAAGGACTTTGGTTGTGGAGTGCACCTATAAGGAGAACAGCCCTTGATGGGACTGATTACAATCTTTTACTCTTAGACAGTGAAGGAATTGATGCTTATGACCAAACGGTTAGTTTTGATTTTCTTTTTGTTTATTGTCTGCTTTATTGTGCTGATACAGTTTCCTGTGGAATTTTTTTTTTATTTTTTTATTTTTAGTATCACACTATTACAAGGTTATCTGCATTTTTTCATTTTTCTTCCTTTCCATTTTTCTTTATCTAGATTGTATTTTTATTCTTTACTTTTGTTTATTTTATTCATATTATTAGTCATTGATATAATGTCATTTGTCTTTCCCTCTATTTCATTTTTCTTTTGTTTGTGCTCAACAGGGAACATATAGCACGCAGATATTTTCCTTAGCTGTCCTTTTATCAAGCATGTTCATATACAACCAGGTTGGATAGGCTTGCTTTGTGATCACTCTGCTGCATCTTTTGTTATAACAAGTAGATAGTAATATTGTAATATATGTTACACCTTTTCCTTTTAATATTTAATATCCTACTTTTGCTGTTTAATTCAGATGGGTGGTATTGATGAGGCAGCACTTGATCGTCTCTCCCTCGTCACTGAAATGACTAAACATATTCGTGTAAGAGCTTCTGGAGGCCGGAGTAGTGCTTCTGAACTTGGGCAATTTTCCCCAATATTTGTTTGGCTTTTGAGGGTAATCTTATTCTAATACTATTTTATAACTGTTTTTTGAATATTAAAAACTACCTTGATTCTGCTAGTGTTTTTGCTTCAATTACAAAATACGAAACTGAATGCATGTTTGTTTGCTTGACCAGCTGATTTTTGATTAATTGCAACATTAACTGTCCCTTCTTACTGGCAGGACTTCTATCTCGATTTGGTGGAGGATAATAGGAAAATAACACCCCGTGACTATCTAGAGCTTGCTCTAAGGCCAGTTCAAGGGAGTGGACGAGATTTAGCCACCAAAAATGAGGTTGTTGTCAGATACACTCTTCTAGCGATACAATTATGAAATATGGAGTAAAATATCTGCAAACTTGTTATTGCCAGTAACTTTTCAGATCATGAAGCAGACTGAAACAGATTTGTTTTTGGGGTGACTTCACTATGTTTTGATGTTGAACATGTTATGTTTGGAACATTAGTTGCAGCAAATATTCCCAGTGCATATACTAATGTTTTTACAATAATAATAACCAGATACGTGAGTCAATTCGGGCTCTTTTTCCTGATAGAGAATGTTTCACCCTTGTCCGGCCTCTGAGCAGTGAAAGCGAACTCCAGCGGCTTGACCAAATTCCTGTCAGTTACTTTTTTTTTTTTCCCCTTTTTGTTGTGTGCAGTATAGTATTAGTGAGGTGTTTTCCCTTTTCATTGTTATGAAGTTGATGAAAGTAGTTTATTTCCATTTTTATTTTTCGTTTTTTTATATGTATGTTTCTGCAGTTGGACAAATTAAGATCAGAGTTTAGATCTGGTCTAGATGCTTTGACGAAGTTTGTTTTTGAGAGGACTAGGCCCAAGCAAGTAGGGGCAACTGTAATGACGGGACCAATCCTTGCTCGTATAACTCAGTCTTTTTTGGATGCAATTAATAATGGTGCAGTACCAACAATAACATCCTCGTGGCAGGTAAGAATTTTTTTTTCCTAGGGCTTTATATTGTTTCTGGTTCACCTTGTTTCATGCACTTCATGTTCTTTTATATTGCTGATTTGTGATTTGCCCTAGAATGCTGCATTCTTTTCTTAACTTACAGCATCAACCTTAGGATGGAGCAGCTCTACCGACATTTCATTGGTATTGATGTTATGGACTGTTATTTTGACCCTTTTGTTGCTGCATGTCTACGCCAGCCCTGCATGGATTTGGTGTTTGCATAGACATGCTACCTTGAAGGCAAATACATTAACTAAATGATCTTAATTCTAGCCTGATGAATTCAATTAGTGATAAGCCGTTTTTTTATCATCTAGTGGCCTCAAATATAGGTAAAAGAATTGATGCACCTAGTCACGTGTTTTACTTATTCCAATTTAGAATCAGTTTGATTGTTTGGCATTTTGAGCTTATGTCTATGGCTTTATAGTCCAAAAACTTGAGAAGCCAAGATGTTGTGGTTTCCCTGGCTAGAAGGCCAATGATCTTTAATTTATTTGAGGGTATTTGCAAAGCAAAATAGGATCACAGCACAAGAATGATCTAAACTCAAACCAGAATAAATGTAGGGTAAAAATTGAATAATCAAGTAACCAATAAAGCCAAACATGCTTTTACAATTGGTTTTAGAAAAACTTCAGAGTTCCTTACAACAAGAATCCTAATTACAAACCAGAATCCTTCAATGTTGCTGGTTGATCTTGGGGCAGTTGAATGACAAGAATTCTTGTGCTCATAAATGGTAGGAAATGCTCGATGCTTGGGAGGGATGAGGATCTCCCTTGACTCTCTACGTGGTTGGACTCTTCAAATCTCTCTCAAGAATGGTTGAGAATCAGTTATAGGGTTTGCAGAATTTTGTTGGAAGCGAATTTCCAAGAGTTGTTGAAGGATATCTTGGATTGTTGGATGTTTGGAAGAAGCTTCGATACTTTGGAGACGTCCCCACGTCATTCTTTTATAAACCCAGGTGTCCAGAGGGGTGAGGAATCCTTGGAAGTATGGAAAAAGTATAAAAATTTGCTGCAGCGCACTACGGTGCTTGGATAGCCTCCAACATGCTACGGTGCACGCTATAGCATGCTTTAAATTAGTGCTACATTGTTTTTTTATTTTTTATTTTTAAATATTTTTTAACAAAATGCATTCATGCTCAAACTCTCCAAAGGTCACTTATTCCAAGTGATCTTGCATGCGTAAGAACATTGAGCAACATAAACGAGCAACATAAACTGTTGAATGAGGTATTCTTTCCACTATAAAAATATGGATCTTACATCTCCTTCTTGACATTCAAGGAAGAACTTTTATGGAAAGACTGCATATGGACTTCATATTTACCTGAACATTAATTGTTAAGGTTTTGAACTTAAAGCCAAAATGTTATAGAATAAGTTATTTTTTCTCTCTGCCCTTTTGTATATTGGGGCAGGGGTTGTCAAAATCATTAGTTGATTCAGATGCAATTCAAGTGGGTGTGCTTTGGAAGCGAGAAGGATAATTATGATTCGTCGTTCTATATCTCAATTTAATCAAATAGTTTTTGTAGAAAGGAAAAATTCTTATTCCACTCTATGTCAATAACAATACATGTTACACAAATTTATATACAAAAAATCCTATACTAATAAGGAAAAAATATCAAAGAAGAAATCTCTATGGATCTCCTAATTTGATCCTAATTGATCTAATCTAGAATCATTCCATAATTAACACTCCCCCTTAAGCTAGAGCGTATAGATCATATGCGCCAAGCTTGTTACATAAATAACTTATTCTAGAACCTCTCAAGGATTTGGTGAGAATATCTGCGAGTTGATCATTTGAATTAACAAATCGAGTAGTAATGTTTCCTGATTGAATCTTTTCTCTGATGAAGTGACAATTTATCTCGATATGTTTGGTCCTCTTATGAAACACTGGATTAGAAGCAATATGAAATGCTGCTTGGTTATCACAAACAAGTGTCATTTGCATAGGCTCCCCAAATTGAAGTTATTTAAGAAGTTGTTTCAACTAGATGAGTTCACAAGTAGCTAAGGCCATGGCACGATATTCTGCTTCGGCACTTGATCTTGCAACTACGTTCTGCTTCTTGCTTTTCCATGATATCAAATTGCCTCCAATGAATACATAATACCCAAAAGTGGATCTTCTATCAATGGGAGAACTTGTCCAATCAGCATCTGAATATCCAATAATCTGAGTGTGACCTGTCTTCATAAATGAGGCCTTTACCAGGAGCTCCTTTAATATATTTTAGAATACAAATTACTGCATTCCAATGATCCTCACATGGTGTATTTAAAAATTGACTGACCACACTAACTGCAAAGGAGATATCTGGTTGTGTTACTGTGAGATTGTTTAATTTTCCGACTAATCTCCTGGATCTTCCTAGATCTGATAGAGGCTCCTTCTGATTTGGTAGGAGCTTGACATTTGGATCCATAGGAGTCTTAGTGGATTTTGCGTTCAACAGACTAGTTTCTTCAAGAATATCCATAGCATATTTTCTTTGTGAGATAACTATGCCGTCCTTGGATTGTGCAACAAAAAATTCCTAAGAAATAATGGAGTTTGCCAAGGTCTTTGGTTTGGAAATGACGATAGAGATGCTGTTTTATCTAAATTATACCATGGTGATCACTGCCAGTGATAACAATATCATCCACATATACAATTAAATAGATACATCCTTGGGTTAAGTGGCGATAGAACACAGAGTGATCAGTTTCACTTCAAATCATACCAAATTATTGGATAGCGGTGCTAAATCTACCAAACCAAGCCCGAGGTGATTGTTTAAGATCATATCATGACTTACGAAGACGACAAACCATGCCAGCAAACTCCCTTTGAGCAACAAATTTAGGTGGTTGCTCCATATAGACTTCTTCGGATAGATCACCATGAAGGAAGGCATTCTTGATGTCCAGTTGATAAAGAGGCCAGTGACGGATAGCTGCCATAGATAGAAAGAGCCGAACAGAGGCCATCTTGGCTACAGGAGAAAAAGTATCACTGTAGTCCAAGCCAAATATCTGAGTATACCCTTTTGCTGCCAAATGAGCCTTGAGTCTATCAATTTTGCCATGTGGACCAACTTTGACAATATAAATCCACCAACAACCAACAACTGACTTGCTTGGAGGTAGAGGAACGAGATCTCAAGTACCATTGCTCTGAAGTGCACACATTTCATCTAGTATTGCTTGTCGCCACCCAGGATGGGAGAAAACTTCACCTAGAGATTTAGGGATAGACACAGAAGAAAGAGACGCGAGATAAGCATTATGCAAAGGAGACAAACAGTGATAACTCAATGTAACATAATGAGGAGAGGGGTTACGAGTAGACCGTATACCTTTCTTGAGCGCAATGGGAAGATCAGGCTCAGAAGACAGGTCCGGAGTTGGTAATGGAGTCCGTGTCGGATGAAAGTCTGCAAGGATCTCAGCAGCAGGACAAGATGGTGAGGGATTAGGAGGTAGAGTGGTACGGCGATGATAGACTTGGAGAGGATAAGGAGTAGGTGTAGGAGGGTCCATAAGAGGTGGTGGAGAGGTACCTGGCTCGGCTGGAATAAGAAGGGGAGAAACAGGTAACACCTCAGATATAGGCTCAGGGTTCGAGGGAGATGACTCAAAGAAAGAAATAGATTCAAAAAATGTTACATTTGACAAGACAAGGTAACGCTGAAGAGTGGGCGAGAAATAACGATATCCCTTCTTAGACCGAGAGTAACCAAGAATGACACATTTAATGGATCGGGCTGAAAGTTTGTCAAGACCAGGACTGAGATTATGAGCAAAACAAGTTGACCTAAAGACACGAGGAGGAAAAAACATAGATCTGATGCTCCTGAATCGAGAACCCAAGGGCCAAGGGATGGTGACTGGGAGAGACAAGCAATAGACTTATTAGTGTGCGCAACAGAAGTAGTAGAGCCAGATGTCTGTCGTTGCTCAAACCATTTTAGAAAAGTTTCATAGTTGGCTGGAGATGGTCGAGGCTGATATGAGAGGTTGGGTGTATTTGAAGGAACAGTCTGTGCCACATTAGCAATCCGTGGGGGTCGACCATGTAGAGTCCAGCACTTGTCAATAGTATGTCCCAAGCGATGACAATGATCACACTTAGAATGGGTTTTATTAGAGTTATTTCTCCGAGAGCGACTACGAGTATTATTCTGGGAAACAAGAGCTGTGGTTTCGCTAGGATTAAGAGTAACTGAATCAAATGACTGCTTAGTTGGAACCCGAAGCAAAGTGGACCAAGATGTGGATAAAGTTGGGACAGTGGGGGAACCCAAAATTTGATCGCGATTAGCAGAGTGCTCTGGAGGCAAACCATATAGTGCTAATAGCATAAAGAACGTACTCTGTTGCTCAAGTTCTTGTGCTAAAGTCTTTACGGGAGGCAGCAGTTCATTGAAATCGTGCAAAGCCCCATGAACCTTGCCTAAGCAACCAGATATAGGTCCTTCAAACTTCCGTGGTGCAATGATGCTCATAAGATCATGACAAACCTTGTAAAGTGGTTGAGTATCATTAGTATAAAGAACCTTGGCTTGTGTCCAAACAGATTCGCAAGTGAGATGAGCCTGAAATATCTGTTTCAAGGAAGAATGAACAGTGGATTTTATTATACTGCATAGTTGGACATCAATCTTCTTCCATTTGGTTTGCTCCTCAATAGGTACAGATTCAACATTTTTGGTAAGGTGATTCTTGTAATCTTGTCCAGTAAGTCATAACTTAATGTCAGAGGCCCAAGTATCGTAATTGCTTTCATCTAACTTATTAGTAGAAAGGGGAGCACTGACATAATTGGTGAAAATAGGAGGCTCAACTTTCGAGGTGTTCTTGAAATCAGAACTCGTTTTAGAAGCATTAGCCATAGTAAACAAATGGTTCAGCAAACCTGGTTGTGCTTGGCTAGTTCAAGTAAAAACCGGTTCAGACCAACTGGTTCAACTGGGCCAGTTCAGTATGGATTTCTGTAGATTGGCTGGCTTAGATCGTCTGGTTCAGAAAACCCTAGAGCAGCTTCTTCTTCAGCCTTGATCGCAATCTTCACACTGAGATCTGGGTTGTCCTGCCGTTGCAAAAGATCGTCAATGGTCGGTGATTAAGGAAGTTGACGAGGAAGTGTTGCAACCATGATTCTCCTGGCGATCGCTAGGGCTTCGTCGACGAAGGCCACGGATTTTGGGAAACAGAGATCGTCGATCTAGGAGTCGACGATGACCAATGAATGAGAGTCGAAGGCCGACGATGGTAGATCTTACATAAGACAGATGAGATTTGCGAGATGTGAGGGCCAACTCTCCAAATCTGAACAAAATACGCCATGGGTTTGGTCGAAATAGGCAAACGACACAGGCAGAAAAGAGAGAAGTCTGACAGGAGTCGCGCGTGTATTCATGCGCGTTGGAGAAAAGGGTTGGTCGGCGATGCGTGGATGTGTCAACTATGATACTGTTCCGGCAGATTGCTTTGATTAGAACCAGGAGCAAGTATCTGAATTGAGGTTGGAACAGTAATGATAGTCTTGAACAGTAAAAAACCTAACCCTAATCTTATATTTGACCTCGCTTTGATACCATGTAGAAAGGAAAAATTCTTATTCCACTCTATGTCAATAACAATACATGTTACACAAATTTATATACAAAAAGTCCTATACTAATAAGGAAAGAATATCAAAGAAGAAATTTCTATGAATCTCCTAATTTGATCCTAATTGATCTAATCTAGAATCATTCCACAATTAACAGTTCTATCTGTCTTTTTTCTGTGTTTGCTTATCATATTTACTATTATTTTGATTGTGCTGTTTATTGTACTTGCAATCAATTAAATTTTTTGTCTGATCTTATTTATGAGGGCAAACAAAGTTTTTAGCGTTCAATTTTGGTATTTGTGAGTGTCATAGAGAAGGAAGGAGATCTGATGTTGTGGATGACACCTTGTGGTTTTGAGGTTGTGGAGTTCAAAGTAAAAAATCTCTCCTCTCTCTATCTCTCCATACATACCCAACTCAACTAAGCTTTTCCCGACTAGGTAGGTTGGTTACTTGAATCTTATGTATATATTTTGCCCATCATTGATCTTATTTTTGTTAAACTGATATTTAAATATTCTTCTTACTTTTTTTACCCTAGTATTGGCCCACCTCTACCTCATAATTATCTTTGGTATCTACAATTGTTTTTCTGATCCATGTTGTTCTATGGGATTTTTTTTTTCTATAAATGGATGCTACTAATGCACTTTTTTGCTTATATGGTATGCAAGCCAGCCAGATAATCCAATTTTCATTAGAGTAACTGGGACCATTTTGCTTGTTCTCCAAAATAAGATAGGCAGGGATTGTAAGTCATATTTATAGGAATACTTCCTACATGGGAAAGAGGCTTTATTTTGGGGTAGTGAGAATTCTTTGCTGATGTGTGAAACAGTTAATTTTCTTTTATGGTGTTGTCTGACAAGAATTTGTTGCTTACCTGATTGCTTTATTGTTACATTCTTGAGAGGTTTCTAGTTGTCTCACATATGATGTGATGTGATACTGCTATAATATCATTGGTATTCATATATATTTATTTTGCTTTCGGAAATATTGGAAAAGAATAGGCATTAGTCTAGCCTCAATTGATTTCTATGTAGCACTTAAAAATCTGAAAACATCTTGTAGAGTTGGTTGAAGAAAATTCTCTTGATATCTGTCACATAAGACATGTTCTAGGCAACAAATACTCCTGTCAGTGAATTTTTGGAGGATCTTCTTATATCAACTAATGATACTTGTCTTATTGTTCGCTCTTGTTTTCTTTCAAGTCAATTGGTTACAAAATTTAATAGGTTTCAACTTTACATAAATGGAAGGAATATTTAAATCCTGTTATTAAGAAGAGTTAGTCTTATGGGCAAATGATTCTTTATTTGAAAGTTGTATCTGTCATGTTTCAATTTTCTTTTCCCCTTGCAGAGTGTTGAAGAAGCAGAGTGCCACAGAGCATATGATTTAGCTACTGAGGTTTATATGTCTTCTTTTGACCGCTCAAAGCCCCCAGAAGAAGTGAGTGGCACATCTTCCTTAATGGTTGCTCTTTATACCATTTTCTAATTAAGATGATTGTAGGTTGCACTAAGAGAAGCTCATGAAGAAGCAGTTCAAAAATCAATGGCTGCATTTAATGATAGTGCTGTAGGATCTGGTTCAACAAGGCAGAAGTTTGAAAAGCGTCTCCAGAACTTTCTAAAGAAAGCATTTGAGGTGTTCTGTTTTTTCCCCTTCTCTCTCTCCTGCTTGAAATCATTTTTAATGGGAAATTATATTATTGTAGCTGCTTTCTGCAGTCCTACTTTAGGTTTGAATTACTTGTAACATTGTTAAAGTGTCTAATAACTTTGCAATTGATTAAAAGCTGAAGAATTGTAATTCTAGTAATGTAGAGTTATTGCATGCTGTTGCTTTTTTGTTATTTTTTTCCAAGCATGCTACCAATTTATAGGACCACACAGCACATTGGCAAAGTAAGTTGATACTCTGTGAAGTAGTCTAGAGAATAAAATTGCAATAAAGTGGTGTAAAATAGATAGGATCAAACTTCTAGCTTTCCTACATGTTTTGGGCATTTATACTTCAGGCTTAAATCTCTCAAGCCTTGGGCTCTCTAAATTTAACTTCTTTGATATAGATAAATTCAACTGAGCAGTGTGTTCCATGTGTCTGTCATGTCTGTGGTGGCTGTGCATGTTGCTTGTAAGAGCACAATATTCCTGACAATTGTGTCTGTAACATGGAGGCATTATGTCTTTAACTCACAATATTTCAGTGCTAGTTTGCTGCATTTCGAATTACATTAAATTCTTCTTGCTCCAGGTTGATTGCAGTTTGCTATATTTTTTGCAAGTAAATTGGCTGTCTCTGGTTCTAAATTTTAATTTTTAATTTCCAATATATACTTGAGCAAAATCTGCCAATTAAGAAAGTTGGCAGAATATATTTGATGTGCTTGAAGTAAACTTGAATATTTAATTTTCCATGAACGACAACTAGGGTTTGCAGGGTCTGACATTTGTTGGAAATACCTGAAGTAATTATCATCTTTTTCTTGGCATAATTGCTGGCTTTATTCATTATTTCAACCATTGATGCAGGACTACAAAACAAATGCTTTCAGGGAGGCATATTTACAATGTTCAAATGCTATACAGAACATGGAAAAGGAACTGAGAGCAGCTTGTCATGCTTCTGATGCCAAAGTAGAAAATGTTCTTAAGGTAAGTTATTGTTAATCTTCTCTTCTATTAGGCGCTTTTATTTTTATTTTATTTTATATTTGAGGAAACAATAGCAGCAACAATGATGACAAATTTTATTACCACTCTCTTTCAACTAAGAGAACTTAAGGAGATCTCTATGTCTTGTTTTATTTCAATTTTTTTTTTTTGGGTTTGAAAGTATAGTACCTAGAATGCGAAGTTGAAATTATGTTATTATTGTCGGTAATCAGATAATTGTTTTTCAAGCCATTGATACTAAATTTGGAATACAATTTTTAGAGCTCCTAAAAGTTTCAAACATTTTCTCAAGGGGGAAAAATGATATCAACAGAGTTTTGTTTCTATCTATGAACACCTGAATATAAAATTGTTCCTTTGGAGTTGCATGAAGAAACTTCAATGTTTTAGTCCTTTAGATAGGAGTATTATGTTTGCTGTTAAGTATAAAATGTATAATTCAAAATAGGCCATAAACTAAGCCTGGAATTTTGAATTTTTTTTTTCCTTTGTAATTTGAAGTATTAAATATGTCAATAACATTTTTGGTTTCAGAAATAGAATGGACATTAGCATATAAAATCAGATTGGTACTATGAGTTATAATATTGGCATTGATCAGATATATTTTCTAATATTCCTTCCAGTGGAAGATTGACCCTTAAACTAGATTCAAAATGAGCTCAAACTGAATGTTTTGCACAATATAAACTGTAAATTATGACCAATAATATTTTGATAAATATTGCATGTTCAAGAACATAAAAAATTAGAATCTCTTTCGAACTAGTCACAAGGGATTGTTTATCAACATCTGCAATATTTTCCTTACTGGTCCTTGATATTAGTTTACTGTTTGCTAAGAATCATCCGTTTGTTAATTGATCCTTGGTTGAACATTTATTTGGCACAGTATAGTGATTTGAAGAGTTTGTCAAAGGTCTGATTTGCAATATTGTTACATCCGTTTCTTAATTGATCCTTGGTTTAACATTTATTTGGCACAGTATAGTGATTTGAAGAGTTTGCCAAGGTCTGATTTGCATTTTTTTTAACTTTGTTGTGCAGATTCTTGATGATCTTGTGACAAATTATGAGTCCTCATATCATGGCCCAGACAAATGGCGGAAGCTTACTGCATTTTTAAGACAAAGGTTTGTATCAATGTATGTTAATTGGGGAGGAAGTTTAGATTCAGAAATCATAATATGCATTTATCAATATCTGCAGTTTGGAAGGTCCAGTTAATGATCTCATCAAGAAGCAAATAGATCAAATTGGATCAGAGAAGAGTTCCCTCATGTTGAAGTGCTGTTCAATTGAAGATAAGATGAGCTTGCTCAACAAGCAGTTGGAAGCTAGTGAAAAGTATAAATCTGAATATTTGAAGCGTTATGAGGATGCTATTAATGACAAGAAGAAGCTAGCTGATGATTACATGAGCCGAATAACAAATTTGCAGAGTAAAAATAGTTCACTGGAAGAAAGATGTTCAAGCTTATCGAAAACATTAGATGTTGCCAAACAGGATTCCACAGATTGGAAAAGAAAATATGAACAGATTTTATCAAAGCAGAAAGCTGAGGAAGACCAGGCAAGTTCAGAAATTGCAATTCTTAAGTCTAGGAGCAGTGCTGCTGAAGCAAGGTTGGCTGCTGCCAGGGAACAAGCTCAATCAGCTCAAGAGGAGGCAGAGGAGTGGAAACGAAAGTATGATATTGCTGTTAGGGAAGCAAAAGCTGCTCTTGAGAAGGCAGCAGCTGTTCAAGAGCGGACAAATAAGCAAACTCAACTGAGAGAAGATGCTTTGAGAGCAGAATTTTCTAGCAGCTTGGCTGAAAAGGTGAATCCCCCTCCCCACATTTCTTACATAGTTAAGCCTTGCTAGTAAACCTTTGTAGCCCTCCAAGATTGCAACCTTTTTGTTTGTTTAAAGCGTTTCTTTGACTGATGAAATGCAGGAAGAGGAAATAAAGAACAAGGCTGCAAAGATCGAGCATGCTGAGCAGCGTTTGACAACTTTGAATTTGGAATTGAAGGTAAGATTCAAAGGCTTTTATGTTATCTAGAATAATTGGTTGCATATTGCACATGTTTGTCATATTTTCACAGATGGAGTTAGGGATATGATGCAATTAAAGACTTGACAGTTCCCTATGAACTTTTATCTGCTAGCTTGGAGATAAGGTTTGACATTTGGATATGCTTAGTCATATTTATACTTCAATTTTGAATATGCTTTGCATACTGAGTATTGGAAAACTAAGAACTGTTGTAATATTAGCACTTCTATTTGGCGGTGATGGTACGATTGATTTTCATTGTGTTTGTTAAACTTATTGAAACCTTGCAATGGCAAGTGCTCATTTTACAAGTGTGACTTTCCCTTCTTCCTTCTCTCTCCCTTTCTTTTTCTTTTATTTTTTTAAGTTCAAAAACCCTCTTCTTTTTTTTTTTTTTTTTTTTTTGTTTTTTTGTTTTTTTGGAGGGGGGTTGGTGGAAATGCTGCATTGGCCATTAACTCCTGCAAACCCCACTAGGAAGCATGTTGTGGGTAAGGGGTGGAACTGACCAACAGGCCTGGGTCAGATAAGGACCTCCCTGCTTGTGCGCACCAAGAGGATGGGGGATGGTGGCAAGTTTGCTGTGGATGGCTGTTGAGCATTTGAGCTGGGGAGTAATGTTAGGGGTTGGGGCTAGTTTTCAACGTGAACGATTTCTTACTGCCCTTGAGAGCATATTGTGGGTCAAGGGTGGAACTGGGTGGATGTCTGGAGTCTTGACTACTTGTAGCTTTTTGTGGGTAGAACTGCTAGCTTAATCCCTGCCAATTCTAAGATTTCTAGAACAATAATTGAAATTACCCACAAATGAGTGGTTCACAGTTATCTATATTTTTATATAAATTTGATTAATATAAAGATACGTACTAAATGAAAGAAAGCTGCTGCTAGATTGAGATATTTGGCTTTTAAACCCAACCCAAGGAAAGTGGTTTCTTATGGATCTATTGCATAAACATAATCATGCATTTTTGTTATGGTGATCTGGTAAGCATAAATGTTGTAAGAAAAACTGTTGGTAGCTCAAGCTACTTAGCCTTAAAATTTATAAATTGTGCATATCCTTGTCCTAGCAATACTTACATTTTGAAGAAGGTTGATTAACAATTTTACTTTGTCATCCTACAGGCTGCTGAATCAAAGATAAAGAGCTATGATCTAGAAATCTCAAGCTTGAAGCTCCAAATCAAGGAGTTAGGTGAGAAGTTAGAAGGTACAAATGCTAGTGCTCAATCATTTGAAAGAGAAGCCAGGATACTTGAACAGGAGAAACTTCATTTGGAGCAAAAATACCGATCCGAGTTCAATCGTTTTGAGGAAGTCCAAGAGAGGTGCAGAACTGCCGAGAGAGAAGCCAAAAGGGCAGTCGAGTTGGCTGATCAAGCACGAGCTGAGGCAGCTTCTGCTCAGAAGGAAAAGAATGAGATTCAGCGCCTATCAATGGAAAGGCTGGCCCAAATTGAGAGGGCTGAGAGACATATCGAAAGTTTAGAGCGGCAGAAAAATGATCTGGCAAATGAAGCTGAGAGGTACCGTGCAGCTGAGATGGATGCTGTAGCCAAAGTTTCAATGCTGGAGGCAAGGGTTGAAGAAAGGGAGAAAGAAATAGAGTCACTCCTAAAATCTAACAACGAACAGAGGGCTAATACAGTTCAAGTCCTTGAGAGTCTCTTGGAGACTGAAAGGGCAGCACGAGCAGAAGCAAACAACAGGGCAGAAGCTCTATCTGTGCAGTTGCAAGCCACACAAGGGAAACTTGATGCACTACAGCAAAAGTTGACTGAAGTTCGTCTTAATGAAACAGCTTTGGATAGTAAGTTGAAAACTGCTTCTCATGGAAAACGAGCAAGGATAGATGACTATGATGTTGGAATTGAGTCTATTCAGGATATGGATGTCAATGACAAAGCAAATAGAAACAAGAGGTCCCGGAGTACAACTAGCCCCTTGAAGTTCACTCAGGCTGAAGATGGAGGTTCAGTGTTCAGGGGCGAAGATGATAATAATAGTCAACAAACTAATACAGAAGATTACACGAAGTTTACTGTTCAGAGACTTAAGCAAGAACTCACAAAGCATAATTTTGGTGCAGAGCTCCTTCAGCTGAAGAATCCTAACAAGAAAGACATTCTCTCTCTATATGAGAAATGTATCTTACAGAAGTCATAAATATTCCAAATTGTTACTTTTATAGGGAGGCTGAATGTATCTCTCAAGGATTTGATTTACTGCCAACTTATGGAGGCTGAGTATGAAATCCCAGCATGGGTTATTTCTGAAGTCATCAGGATTAGTACAGAGATCTCACATATTGTAAAAAAATGGTTTCCTGCCACTAACATTAAAGATTTTCTTAGGTGATGTATTTTGGGTTTTGGTTTCTGCTTTTAAGGGGATGTGTTGCTGGTTTGAGTATTTATTTGTAGAATCATACTGTTGACATATTCATTTTTACTCGTGTGATTACTGGTGTGTCATGTGTCCTAACTGCATGTATGCCTGGACCTGGGGGCAGACAAGTTTTCTGTGGCATTGCTATGAATATATCTAGTGTCCAGAATCTAATATCAATTACATGTTCATTGTTATGAAATCTCATAACGCTTGTTGAAATGCAGGCGGATGGGAAGGAAGGCTCCACGAAAATAATTTAGAAGAATTACATAATAGCGTACCATAGCTTTGCCCATAATATTATTCCGGTGGAACTTTTGAGGCGCTTACTCTCGTGTGAATACTTATCAGGCGTAGGTTGCTTGCGTGAACTGTTCTACTCTTCCCAGTGATTGTTATATTCTTTGTCAAAAGTCCATCTCCCAGGAGGAGCCTTTTTTAAGGTTATAGTTGACAATGGGGATTATGACTATTAAGATTTTAGGGTAATTTGTATTTTTGGAATTTTAAAGATTTGTTAATTCAGAGAATATCAAGGCTTAAGAAAAGTCTCAATCAAAGCCTTCCTCAAAACTTCCAAATCGGAAGATTTGATATTTTAATTCCTTTTTCTTCCTTTCAACAAACAGAATTCTTCAGTTTTTAAATTGCAAGATCTTTAAATTCTGAAATTTTGAAATTTTCTTAGTTCTAAAATTTCACATGAGCATTTGTAATACCTTATTTCAAGTTTGCAAGAGAGTTGGTAGAATTCTTGAAGCCTTCGACTTCCCATTGCTCTGACCAATATATGTCGATTCATTATAAAATCTTGCCATCTCATTGATCTTGGATTATAGTCCTAGGCATCTTTTTCAACTCTCTATCCTTGAAAAGACCTTTCTCCGAGTTTCCATCAACATTGGGCTTTTTCCATGCTTAGTTAAAGCCGGATTGTATTACAAAAGGCAAAATTCCTTCCTTTTCTAAACCCAAGAGGAAGAAAAAGAAGAGGACAAAAAATTAAAGGGAAGATAATGTATGGTTGCTTGAACAATACTTGGTGAACTCAATGGGTTGAAATGAATGTTGCTGAAATTTTCTGTACATGTCAACAAAGAGCAGGTGTTTCTACTACTTTCTGCTCGTATCATTTTCCATGAGTTTTGGGCCCAACATTTTCAATTGTGCAAGGAATAACTGGATAAACTAAAAAAAAATACCAACCTATGAATGGCCAAAATGCCTCAAGTTATAGTCCTTTCATTATTTGATTGACAATATATATTGGGTTGACTTCAATTTAAATTCTTATCACTTAATATTCTATACAAAATATGAACTCCTTACTTGATATCTTATACACATAACGAACTCCAATATTAGTTATATTTATGTCATTACTCATGTTACATATAAACCTATCCTATTTATTCAAATACTATAAAGTAGAACAAACTTAATATTTTGTCAATTAAAAAAATAAAAGACGCTGTGTTATCTTAAAATCATATTATAGTACTTTATAATTTGATATGATATATTACAATATTTTTTAATGGAAATACAACTAATATAATAACATAAAATTTTAACACAATCTTAATATGAAGAAAAAGTAAGATAACATGTTAACATTACAAGATAAAATTTCACCGCAGCTATAAAAATGTATGAAAACTCAAATTTTACATACTGCTAGCAACGAGTGTATGGATTCCATAGTAAATTGCGCCCTAGTTTAATAAAAGGCTGCCTCATATTTCAAATATTTTGAAACTGGAACTTATAAGGGCAAACCTAAAAGGCTAAAACTGATCTAATCAGCTCCACGTTGATTTTTTACCCAGGACGCTTTAGCTGATCACGTTCTATTTTTAGGTTTCAAAACATGAATGTTATTCATTAACTTTAGTTTTCTTTAATGTTGTCCAACTTTTTGTTTGCTTCTAATTTATTATAAAAATTAATGAACTTCAAGGTTTTTAAATATTTTAAATTTTAGTTAAATGGGTAGAAATAATAAGAACTAATATATAAAAATACTAATATAAACTGCTGAATTCAAGATAGTTTCATGAAAACCATTTCACCAGCATTGTTGGGACTTCAACCCGGGGGAGGGGGGTTTGTAATACCCAAAATTTTTTTGGGGTAATATTAGAATTTGAAAACTTATGAAGGGGTCGTTTGAAAGAAAAAGGAGACTGTGGGGTCTAATTAGATTAATAAGGATCTAACTGAATCAATTAAAGAACTTGTCGGGACAAAATTGAGAAGGTCTAGAACTGAGAGACTAAATCACATTGAACAAAATTTTTGGGGACCAAATTGCAATAAGTCAAAAATTAGATTCTGATCATCTACAACTAGAATCACATGGACATGGATGCCTAAAATTCGAGCAAATCACTTATGATTTGCTCGAGATTTGATTGAATATAGGTGTGAGTGTGATGAGTGAGGAAAAATCCCAAACCAATTTAAGTAATTTGCTTCACAAAATTTGAAATTTCTCAGTCTCGCTCTGCCATAGTCAACAGAAAGAAAAGCTAGAATTTTAGTGCCACGCCCTAACTCGGGAGTGCAACTGGCACTAGGGTTGGCGTACCAACCCTAGTAAGTTTCCAACCAGAACGGATCAGATAAAGTATCTCATCATAAAAAAATAGTTAATATATATAACAAAACACATCTAAGTTGTACATGAAGCTTTTAGAGTACAAAAAGAAAATATACAGAAAGTGCCCGTATAATTAGGTTAGTGCAGTGGTGACGAAACTGTCGCTGGAGTTACCATTGTCAATCGAAACTGAAATCTGGAAAGTAGGGGAAAAGGGATGAGTATAAAACTCTGTGAATAACAATACTATTCTAAACATGCCAGAACATGAATCGTAACCATTCAAAACACAAATATCACCTTAAATAATAACTTAGTTTATGGAAATCACATTTGCCTCAGGTAATGTGTATGTTTCATACATGCATAGTCAAAATCAGAAAATCAAATGTCTGTCAGAGCATTAAAACATATCACATGTTAGAACCAGAATTAGATATCACACATCATACCAGGATCCCGTACTAGAATTATAATCACATATATCACATCATTGGGTCCAGGGCTCTCCCTGCACGCTATGGCGACCCATCGTCCGTCGGCTAAGCCCCTAACATCCTATATTAGAACCAAAATCACATGTATCACATCATTGGGTCAGGGCACTCCCCGCACGCTACGGCGACCCACCATCCATTGGCTGAGCCTTTGGCATCCTGTACAAAACCAGAAAACCAGAATCACATAAACTCCTAACAGGTTAACTTTTAAAAATGCACGTATTATTGAGGCAGGAATGTAGGTAATTACATAAATGTTTTCAAGCTTATCGTAATTTAAAACAAATAGAAACATGTCCTAGAATTTAATACCATAATTCAGAAATTAGAACCAGAACTAACAGAAAACCAAAGTGCGGACACATGTATAGAGGGTACTATTACTCACCAGTCACGTCAAAACTAATATCCAAAAACTTTGACAGACCGCTCATTGGCCCAAGCGTGCTTACTCAGATGTATTTACAATCGCCAAGACAAAGGTTAGAACTGAAATTAAATTTACTCCAAAAAAACTCACTCATTGGAAGTGGCCCAAAACCTTCTCCCATATCCGAGCTCTTAACACGTATTCTGAGGCACCATTACCCCACATCAAGACCCACATGACTTACGAACATTAATTAATTTTACTCAACCAACCCCAGCAATAATGAATTAGCCTCCACAACCCTCGAACTATAATGAACCGACCCTCAAACCCCCCGAACCAACCTAAACCTGTCTAAAACTATACCAAGCCAAACTAAACCAACCACGAAACCTTCAAAATCGAATTTAGAAGACCCAAAAACTCCAGAAAACTGGACTAAACCAGCCGAAAACCCCCTAAACTGGCCCTGAATCAGGCCAAGGACCATAATCCTAAGTATCAACACATTGAACCAAGCCCGATTTACCCTGAACCAAACACCCAAACATCACCAAATTACATGGTTAGCTAGGTTTCATCATGTTGTACCAGGAACCGATTTAACCTTCCCAAGAACTAGCCTAAAACCTGGTAAATCAGCCGCCTAAAGGTGCTACACTAAACCAGCAGGTTCCCCTGAACCGGCCACCCAAGATTTTTCAAAACCACCTAGTCTGATAACCCTCATCCTCCAAAACTAGGAAGCGGTCCACTCACCCAAAGAACTAGTCTAAAAAGCCTTAAACCAGCCAGTCAACACTGGCCGGTTCACACTACCCAGACAGCTTAAACCTCCTTTTTTTTTCCACTGGGTCGAGTTGGCCCAACGAGTCGACTCAGCCCAACCATTGTCTGGGCCGGCCCACAACTCAGGGCCGCGGGCCTGCAACGCCTCTGGGTTGAGTCTGGGCCCAACAACCCGAACTGACCCTATACAGGACCTGGACACATCTGAGTCCCTTCTTCTTCACCTAGCGGGGCAAAATTTGACCTGAATCCCCTACAACACCTGAAACCCAAAAATCCCAAAATTGACTAGAAATTCAAGCTTGCTTAGAAGATTCAAGGCCTTTAAAGAAAAATTTTGTGGTCCTCGAGCTTCTTAACAGCCTTTAATCAGAGAAATTTCAACCAAAACACCAAAAATTTTCAGAAAAACTCGTTCGGTGTTGTTGGCCTTCCCCAGCTCCCTTTCTCCCTCTCTCTCGCTTAAACTCTCAAATTGAACACACACCGAGGCTCGCCTCTCATCCTCGCACATAAACCCTAGGTTTTGGGGGAGTTGTTTAGCTCCCATTAGAGCAAATTTTCTTCGAGGACCTTCGGCCGAGTTTTGGCCGAAAGTCCTCCCCCTGTCACAATCCGGCCCCCTTAATTTTACTTTTTTGTAAATAGCCCCCTACCACTTTTAAACTAGTCCCCGGACTTAATCCCTCTCACATCCAAATCTTTCCTTTTTCAATTCTTTCCCCACAGCCCCCAAAATTTTGAGATTGGCCCCAACTCTTTTCCAAACTTCACAAAAACACCTCAAAACCTTTAATTTGTTAACTAACACCCTTGGACCTAGTAAATTTGCACATTTCCACAATTAAAATGAAAATTAGTGCCATTACATTTAGCTGAATTTGCCACTGATCGGTTGATTAATTTTGTGCACCACCATCATCGAAGGCCATCCTTGTTAGCTCGATAGCTATTCTTCCAATATCAACTTAGATAGTCGATCAATTTTGCCAAAACCTTATCTAGGTGTGTACTTCTGTATACGGGTATACGGGTTAAAGAAAAAAGACTCGGAAGAGTCCGGGTCTGGGCTAAAGGGCTTGGATCAAGGGCCCTAGCCCAAACAATTTGTTTTGGGCCAAGCCCAGAAATGGGTCAAGCCAAGAATTTATTTAAGGATTGGCTTTCTGTAAGGGCTTGGGCCAGGTTTATGGGGCTCAGGTTACTATCAAGTTGGATTTGAATTCTAGATCTGGATTTGAGTAAAAACATAATAAAAATAAAATAAAATTAAGGAATAAATAGAAAGAACAGCCGGGTTAGAGGCTTTATGACCAGTTATCTTCCGGTTTAAGTCAAGATAAATTAGACAAACAACTAAACTAATCGATTCAATTCCAATTTAGTGGTAATGCCACTATTTTAGGCCCGGTTCAAAGGGTTTTGTGCATAACCAGGCCGATTCAACATATAAAGGGCTGGTTCAGTAAGTTATAAGGTTGGTTTAGTGCTTTTTAGGCCGGTTTAAGATCAGTTTAGTGTAGTAAAGGCCGGTTTACAGCTAGTTCAGTGATAGAATGGCCGATTCATGGTCAGTTCAACCTTTTAATGACCAATTTATGACAAGTTCAGCCTTTTAGGGGCCAGATCATGACCGGTTCAACACATTAAATAATAATTTTGAGTCTAAACAAACTGGTTTTTATGTTTTACAGGGTCGGCTCATGACTTTGGTACTCAATTCATGACTTATTTGATTAGTTCGAGACTTTAGTGACCTTGGTATGGGTTCGGGCACGAAAATCTAGAATTTTAAGCGAGTTTTTAATTAGAGAATTTCATTTGTTCGATTTTTGGATACATTAGAAGTATAAATTGAAATATTTTGTTATTTTATGATTTTAAATTGTTCGTACGGATCTTATTGAACCTGTATCATCGGATATTGGATTTCTTGATTTTCATCATTTTTGTGAGTAATAATGTGTATTTATGAGTATTTACTATTTTTCATATCTATGATAAACTCTGGTTTTATATGATATATCCGTTTTCTGAAAATTGATTAAATTATGTTATAAAATATAACAAGGAACATGTATATAATTTTTAAAATTGTTTTGGAAAAACTATCTATTACTTATTTCTAATTCAGTTTTTATCCGTAAATGGAAAGATTTTATTAAATTGTTTTGTTATTTCAGGAAAAATGTTTTAAAAAAGTTTTGAATTTTAGTACACTGCAACTAACGGTAGTAGGCGTTAGCTTAAGCACTCGGGCTTGCATATCTATATACCGGAAAATTGAGAAATTATTGTTCTGTTATCCGACAGACTGAGTGCCATTATTCTGTTGTCTTATAAACGGGGTGGTAGGCGTTAGCTTGAGTACTCGGGCTTGCATATCTATATACCGAAAAACTGAGATATTATTGTTCTGTTATCCGACAGACTGAGTGTCATTGTTATGTTGTCTTATAAACGGGGTGTCGCCATTTGTTATTTGGCAGACTGTGAATCGCCATTCTGATTTCTGATATATATGACATTCTAGATTTCAAACTCCTATAATTATTAAAAAGCTATTTTTCAGTAAATTACATGTTATATCTGTATGTATGTTTTTTGTTATAATGAATACATGTTATTATTCACTGGATCTGTAGACTCATCCATATTTTTTTTTTCAAATTCTGAGTTCATTAGTCTAACGAAACTTGCTACTTGAAGGGAGCTTGTGCTATTCTACTATATTTTGTTTAGATTTCAAAAGTTACTTATTTAGTTTCTGTCAAATTTTGTATTCTTGAGATTTCATAGTGCTCAATTTAATTATAGATAGGTTTTCTATTATGTGATTGACAGATCAATTAATATGATTTGAAATACATTTTATCTTACATATCAAATTTATTAATTCAATTAAGTTTTGTATTTTTTTTTTTTTTTGTTAAACTTATGAGATTTGAATTTATTTTGACCCTAGCACCGGTCGTGAATCCAATTTCTAGGTTCTGATTAGAATTTATTTTGACCCTAGTACCAGTCATGGATTTAATTTCTGGGTTGTTATAGGGCTGGGGTGAAATGCTCCATGTAGAAACATTTTCAGCGCTGGAAATTTATTTTTAATTTATTATTTTACGTGCATACTAGAGGATGACTACGCGATGAAACGCGGGAAGAGGACATAAAGGTTAAGGCTGCAGAGGTTTCAGGTGCGGAGCAGCGTTTGACCACTTTGGGAGTTTAGGGGTAACGATTATTGGTGAGGGCACGTGCACATTGATGATCTATTCTCCTAGCGCTGTCATACTGCAGGATGCTGAATCAAAGATAAAGAGCTACGACATAGAAAGGTTTAAGTTGAAACAGCAGTCAGAGTTGGCAGCAGATCAAGACAGGCTGGCGTCGTTGCTACTCAGAAAAAAGACGGCCTAAATTGGGGAGGCTGAAAGACAACTGAGAGCCTAGAGAAGCAGAAAAATGACCTGGCTAATGAAGCAGAGAGATACCGCGTTGCTTTGATGGATACCATACAGCCAAAGTTCAATACAGGAGGGAAGGACTGAAGAAAAGGGAGAAGAAATAGGTAAAATCTAACAACGATCAGAAGCAAACAACAGGAACGAAAACAAGATAGATGATTATGAAGTTTTTGTTGAATCTATTCAGGATACGGGTGTCAAAACTGTTAGAAACCAAACCCTCTTATTAATCCTATTGGCTATATTAAGAGGTGGCGTTGCGAATGAAATAACCGACTTCCTCGTGTCTCATGAGAAAAAGAAAAGGAAATGAAGTAGGCCACGTAGCTTGCATGAGAAGCGGGTGAAAGGAATATGGTAAATAAGCTGGCCACGTTGCTAGGAATTAATTGGCCGAGACAACTCTCCCAAGTGAAGAAAACTTAAAGAGGAGGAGCTATTTCTATTGGTCACTTAGAAAGGTGACCTTAATTACGCAGCTAGAAGCTGTCTGCTGCTATAGTTGTAATGCAAGAAAAACAGCTGGAAGGGAGCTGAAAAATTTAGGAGGCTTTGAGGCGGTTCCTTTGTGCAGCCGACCTTGGTCTCTATGCCTTGTTTTGCAATTCATATGGTGAGTGAATTAGAAAGCCTGGGGAGGCAGATGCTTAGAGAGAGAGAGTGCTAGCCGGAGCTAGATTAAGAAAAAGAGAGGGAAAAAAAATTACTTTTGAGTGCAGTAACACCAAGATTGCGAAAATATTTTGGAGAGTATTTTGTGAGGTTTTTTTGTAAAACACTTTTGTATCAATATGTATATTTCCTTACTTGAGTTGCATTTTCCTTGGGTCCACTCTGGATTCCAACAAAAACAAGAGGTCCCGCAGAACTACCAGCCCTTTAAAGTTTACGCAGCCAGAAGAAGAAGAAAAAGAAAAAAGAAAAGAAAACGACGGAACAATTCAGATGACTGAACAAGTTCTATTTGTTCAGAGACTCAAGCAGGAACTCGTGAAGCACAACTTTGGTGTTGAGTTGCTTTAACCGAAGAACCGTAACAAGAAAGACATCCTTTCTCTATACGAGGAGTTGTTCTGCCAAAAAGTTACCCAGGTTGCAAGCAATCTTCTGAGAATTTAATAAAAACTGCCAGTTCATGGAGGCCAAGTAATTTGTTTTTAAGCATCATTAAGATTGGTGGAGAGACCCGACACAAGATGCAAAAAAGGTTTTGCTGCAGTTGCTGCTGCTTTAAACAACTTTTTAAACGTTATGCATTTGGCTTTTTGGTTTCTGATTCGAGGATATATTTCTTGTTTTATGAAGAGTGTTCATCTGCAGTTTCAATATGTACAAATTCTTTGCTTGCCTGAATTTTTCTGCCTTTTTCAAGCTCCAGCTCCCAGTTATGAAATTCTTTTGTTTTGTTCATTCCACAGCCACTCATTTCGAATTTGCTTTGCTTTTGGTAGACCCATAAAGTCGTAGATCTAGCTAATTATTATGTAGTCTATTTTAGGACAAAATTCCTGCCAGTTTGGAAGTTCCTGTAGCGATATATTGGACAATTCTAAGCCCATTGATTGTCTTTTGTGTGTGTGTGTGTGTGAGAGAGAGAGACCAATTTCAAATGACCAATATGTTTTCTTAAAAATATTTCAGTACATGATCAAATATTATATTGATCTTGAATAATATTCCTTGACATCTTTGTCAACTTTCTGTCCTTGGAAAGACTTTTCGCCCAAGAGTTTCCATATAATTCAAAGGACTTCCTTCCACGCTTGACTTTGAAACAGATTATATTTCAAAAAGGCATAAATGATTACTTTCTAATTCAAAGAAAGAAAAAAGGCGAGCATAGAAAAATGAAGGGAAGGGAAGAAAATTTATGGTTAGTTGAGCCATTACTTGGTGAACTAAAAAAGGGTTAGAATGATTGTTCCCGGAAAATTTCTATTCCTTCGATGAAAGACAAGGGTGTTTTTGTCTTAAAAGATGCTGGACCTGTACAGGTTTTCCCATTTCCTGCGTATCCATTTACATTGGCTGTGGGCCTTGTAGTTCCAATATTTTTAATTTCTGTAAAAAAAAAAATACCGAATAAAGAATGAAAATAGTAACTTTTGAATGGCTTCAAGTCTTCAAGAGGAGGATAACTATTTGGAATGCATCAAGGTATAATCTTTTTATCATTTAGTTGACAAGAAATATATTAATTAGTTTTAATTACATGGCAGCCGGATTTTATGATGATTATTATGGCAGGGTATCAATAAGTTGGATTTGGATTTTAATTTAATTTAAATTCTAAATTCAATTAAAATATTTGATAGTTCATATCTAATTATAAATATATGTAATTTAAAATAAGTTGATAGAATATAAAATGAAATAATCTAATTAATTAAATATTTAAATTTGAATTTTAATAATATTTTTAAAAACTTTAGAGACTTTATCAAAGGAAACGTAACTTGGGAAAGCGAACGAAAATAAGAAAATTGTTTAAAAAGCCGAGTGACTTTAAGAAGAAGATTTGAGAGACGAAAATGTAAAGCAGTTTCACTCTTTATTCCTTCCTTCGGTTGAAACCCTAGCTTCCTGAATGCACTTGCACTCTTTACATCTCTGGCTCCTGCATCTTTTTCATTGCTTGCTATTTGTTGTTGTTGCCATCACCTTCGCCGATTGACGAAGACATCAATGCTAGCTTCTTTCCACTTCATCTTCTCTACTCTTCCAACCCTCTTTGACTACGATGCCATCTTCGTCTTCTCTTGCCAACACCATTGATCTTTGGCTTCAACATCTCTTTGGCAATCATTTGTTCTTCTTGCAATTATTAGTTCCTTCTACACTCATCAGCTTCATCTAGGATCATCTTCGTGAATGTTGGTTGGCTTGTCCATTTAATTCGTCAACTTAATTAGCATCTCCTAGAGTCTTGCTAGCTATTACTCAGATTGGATTTTGGACTTCTTTTGGACTCAAATTGATATTAACAAACATATATCATATAAAATCTCAAATTAAATTTGACTATTTAAATTTGTAATCTAATTTAGATTTAAAATATCCTAATTCAATTCAAGTTCGATCTGTTAATAGTACCAAGATCCGTACCGATGGCCGCTCCGCCCGAGCTCGCACCCGAGGTTTTGCAGCAACCGCCGCAATAAATTTGATCTAAAAAATAAAACTTTTAAACGTTTTTATAATTTCTAGCTATTGCGATGAGCTAGTTAAAAATGATTTCGTAGAAAACTCAAATGAGGAAGAGACAAATTATGGTGGAGAAACTAATGGCGAGGAGGAGGAGTAGCGAAGAGAGCTGAAGAGGGAACCTGAGCATTGTACGGACATGTCCAACAGATTCTAGATTTGGAAGTGTAATATCCATCCCCCATGATTTATATGTGAGACCGCATGTGTCGTTGGCCAAGCTCGCGAGGCGGATGGGCCTTGTGGGCTGCCACAGTGATATCAAAGGTTAGAGCAACTTTTATTTCCTTATGCACTCTCGAATGTTTAGATTTGTTTCCCCTAACTTCCTGAAAAACCCAAATATACACTTAGATTTTCGTGTTCAAAACCCATATTGGGAATTCTAGTTGAGGGAAAGTTCATTGTATTGATTAAAACAACTTCAAAGTATTACTTTTCACGAGTGGAGATTTGTATCTTATCCCAGAAGTTTTGAAGAGTGAGAGAGTTTTCTGTTCCTGAACGAGATCTATTATCGCCTTTTGATGCTTATATTTTTTCCTTTTTATTATAGGGATATTTATATTTAACTAATTTTGCATTTTTATTTATGGATAATTGTTGCCAAAAAGTTGCAATTTCCATGCTCAGATATTTGATTCAGCTCCATAAATAGACATTATGTAATCATATAACTTGTTTATTGGAGGTTAAAAATAAATAAATAAAAGCCGTGGCAACCAAACATTGAACAACTAGAATGTTTAAAAGTCGGAAATTCTATTTTAATAAGCCGAATCGAATCTACGCTATACCAGCCTGTAGAAAATTGGAATTAGAACCTATTTAAACAGACCCTGCAACCGATGAGTCGGTTCCCGGTACCCCTCAATATTATAACATTCAACTTTGCTATTAATAAATTGATAATTGATTGGATTATAAGAACTGACGTTCTTGCCGACAATCAAAGATAAAGAATTGATCTCAAAAGGTTCATATTTATTCCATTAAAACTGGTAAGAAGAAGGGATGTTAAAATGAACATAACCCTGAATCTACAACGTAAGAACACTCTTTGTATAAAAGCTCTACAAATACAATAAACATATTTAACTCTTCAATATATAAATGGGTGCAGTGTTGCACCAGCTCCCCCGTATAATCCCTACCAACTACTTGAAAATTACAAGAAATCCGTCTAGGAAAATCACTTATGTGATCAGAATGTGCTTATTTCTGACTAGCACAACACAACCGCCAAATGACGCGTTTAGCCCTATCCGGTTACTTCCTTCCCAGTCTATTTCCTCTCAAGCACTTTTCCCTTGCTTGCAGTTGTGGGTAGATGATGAAGAAATGAAGACCCATCACCTTGGAAAACCAGATTAGGGATTATTTGGGATGGACCTTGGTAAGAGATCAACGAAGGATTATAGTAATCCATGTAGTTAGCTGTGTTCCTTATTAGAGGACTTTCAAATCCACTTTGGCTCCTCGATGAATCCTTACCACTTGAATTGCATTGCCTAGGCTGCGTTTGGTAGAACACCTTTGAGACCACCAACTCTCCATCTTTCTCTTCCTCATTGTTGCCGAGATGGTACTGGTGCATCACCCAGTTGGTCTTCTCCGGCTTCCTTTGCCGGCCATAGTTGGTGTAGAGAACCAATATCTTTTTGAACCCTTTCACTGCCCCACCAACAACGACTGGCCTTGTTTTTCCTGTTTTATGCCACCGTGTTTCGCCTCCCTCTTCATCGGTGTGAACCTTTCTCCGCTTTCTAGTCCCTGTTGTGTACGCCTTTGAAGGCCGGTGGAAGAAGTGGCGGATTAGGCCATCTTTGCTTACACCTACAAAGCATGATAATTTTCCGTGATTAGTGACAATTAATGACAAAGGTAAACGAGGGACTTGGAATCATTAAGCAACGAGGAAAGCATTTCGCACACCGTTGTTGTGGCAAACGCCATAATGTTTGCACTTACTAATTCAGATATGTTTCTTGAAACATCTTGGTTGGGTAGTAGCATGGGTAATGTAACCCTAAAGCAATTAAAAAACTTACGCATTGACATTATCCAGCAAAACTTTATTAATTTACAGCCAACAATTTTGATTGGAATCTCCAAAACCAGAATATACCCTTTGTCACCTAAGCAAACAATGCCTTGTCCAGTCGAGAGACCCCTGATTTATTTAGCTTTTTCACCTTTTAAGGAAAATGTTTACAAGTTTCTAGCTTTCCGTAAATAATAGCTTGGGAAAAGTCGCTCAATTTGTTGTAAGTTACTAATTTTGCAGTGTCAACGATTATATACACGTTACTAAACCAAGGGAATACAACGTTCAAATACAATGATATTAATTTGCTATTATTTTCAAATAACAAAAAATTAAGAAGCTACCCTAGACGGCCTGGGGCACCCCTAGAAGGAATTAATAAGTACATTAGGGTAGAATCTTGTTTAAAAAATTCAAAAGAATTAAAGAAGGCAATAAATAGCATACTATTTTTGAATTCAAGGAATATTAGTTACAATTTTTTCATGCTTGTTTTTAATATAGTAAGCCGCAAAAGGGCGTTACGAAAGGTGGGAAATTAGAAACCAAAAAAAAAAGTACTTAGAAAATTTCTTAACCAATTAAGACTAGGGAAATCTTCCAAAATTAGCACTTATAACACCCCAAATCCCCCCTTATTTCTAAATTTTTACCCTTCGTAATATCAGAAACAGCCAAGAGAGAGGCACATTATTACTTGGAGCGTAAAGCACAAAATACCTGGATAAGCAAGGGGATTTGTTCTACCCAGTGCATATCAATAATTAATCAGTCATTTTTTTTTTCTCAGAAATTTTCTAGTTAGTTCGTATAGGCACGTATCTTAAATATATGTGATCAATATAAGTGATCTAATTAATTAATTCATAATTGATAAAAACGAATCACCTGGTAGCCTCTCTGGGTGTGTGTAACAAATCCCATTTTCCCCTTCAAGCGTTGGAATAAACTCGTCTATTAGTGGATGAAGTTTGCCGGCATCCGGCGACACTTTGGCCTCCAAATGCTCAAGGATTTCTTGGTCAGAGGGATCAAATTTCACTCCAGCCGGCAAACCAGGCAAATCTTGAATTCCCGTCTGATTGGAAATAATTAACTGATTAATTCATTAATTCAAACAAAACAAAATGGAAGAAATAGGGAGATAGGAATGGTATTTAGTACCTGATCTTGCAATTCTATGGTGTGGCCACATGAAGGGCAAGTTATGGTACGTTTTTCTCCGGCTCTTGCGCATGTTAGAGGGTTTTCTGACGATGAAGAACAAGGGACTGTTTGGATGGCTCTCCGGGCTTCTTCCGTATCATTGTGCCATGTCATGTCTCTCGCTCTTCCCTCATGCCCATCCCAAAGAGGGCTTCTTTCTCCTGCAGCTTCCTCCACCTCTATCTCCAAGCTGATGAACAATAATGAATCAAACAACACAAAATACCCAGACATACATGAGATGGCTAAAAAGAAAGAAAAACTAAAGAGGAAAAGCAGCTAGTTCCCTCCTTTAAACCACGTTTTTTGTACCCAATCTTCTTCTTGTTCTGGGTGTTTGGGAAGGGACTGAATTCTCCCAACTTTTCCCTTTCCTTTCTTTTATGTGATTGAACTGTGTCGATCGAGAGAGAGAGAGAGAGAGAGAGGAGAAGAGGGATCAGAATTTTCTTTCTTTTTATCTTTGAAAACAGGGGGAGAAAAGAATTAATTTATATTAAAATAATAGGTTGCTTGGACAACAAGTTTGGTTTTGTTTGTGTGATACACGAACATGTAACGAGAAATAGAATAAATGCAGTTTCTGTGTTGCTTTTAGGTCTCCCTTTGATATTGATTCCATCCTAGACTATTCACTTCGCAAGGAATTAACTGGGGTTGTTTGTTTACCAAAAAAGCCCCCAAGAAACTGACAATAATTCGGCTTCTGCCGGAAGCTAAATTCATAGGCCAACGACGTATCAAAATATAAAATAAAACAAAAATAGAACATAGGGGCAACTAAAACTGACGTAAACTGAAGGATCTTAAGAGTAGAGACGGGGCAACCTTATACTTTGGGGACGTTTCACCTGTTTAGAGAGAGAGAGAGAGAAGAAGGGCTTTAGCTGCAGTGTCAAACAGGAGTGTCCTTAAAGTTACATGTACATAAAACTTTACATACCCAATAAAATTGGAAGTAACAAACGGAAATTTACATCACCTACCTCTATATTAATCCTTTTCTTCCCGTAGACTTCTCAATTCAAGCAAGGAACCTCTCTCTCTCTCTCTCTCTCTCTCTCTCTCTCTCTCTCTCTCTCTCTCTCTGTGCATGTACATACATGCATGTTTGGCTGTATATATACATGCGTTCCTCCATACGTTGAGTGTAAATATTTCTTAACGCATTATAAAATAGATTAAATTTGTATATATTTGACTGGATATATGAATTGAGAGAAAAACTTCAGACTTCCACGGTGTTTGTTGTGCATTTTTTTACAAGATTGGCTATTTATTTTCCCTTTTTTAATGTTGCATGTTTTGTTAAATAGGTTCTGTTTAACAGGATTTTATACGCCGACGTGGGCTTGTGTTGCGATGCGTGGCGGTTGCAGTGTAATGAAAGTGGAGTCGAATGCATTCGAGTTTTTACCCGGTGCATATATGGATGGATGAATGATGTGTATGGATATACGAGCCGACATGTGCTGGTGGACATTATTGGTTTGAAGGGGTCAAGTCATGCATGAGGAGAGCTTCTCCGAAAAGCCAAAGCAACAGAAAGCTTATCCAGTAAGCTTCATTTTTAAGGCTTTGCTTTAACGTATAGACGTGGGTTTTTCCAGGATAATGTCAATTAGTTCTTTCCATGTTTCGATAAAGGAAATAATGCCCAATCTCTCTCTCTCTCTCTCTCTCTCTCTGTATAATTTAAATACATGCATGTATCTCCATATTTATTAGAATCACTATAAGTGATTTGGTAATAAATAATTAAAAAGCAAGATATATGCTGACATTATCTTTGGATGGTTGAAGTAAATAAAAATTGATTAAAATCAAAATATTTTTAAAAAGTAAATTTTATTTTTCATAGAAGATTTTATTTTATTTATATTTCTTTTCACATTTTAATTCAAATCAAGGGATTTTGGCTTAATAATAATAGGTTCTAGAAATTTAACATTACGAGAAAGAGTGGAATTGAGATACAAATTATAGTATTACATATTTTAATATAATCGATTTTTTGAAGAGATAGTAATATCACGTGATAGGGTCGTAACACTCTTTTCCTGGCATAATCTTTAACACTTTCGTTAACGTAAAATACACGATCTCTCACCGTCTTGTCTACGTTTTTCCTAAAAATATTTGGCATGAGTCAGCCATCACCAGATTACTCTCTTATTAGGGGTTAGTTTGTTTGAGGGCCAAGTTTTTGGGTTTTAAAGTGTCAAAAGTCACTAACGTCAAAATTGAAAATAAGGAAAAAAAATTGACACAAAAACTCATAAAAAAGTCTCTTATGCCAAACATTTAAATACAAAGAAAATAACACCAAATATTCTGTACCTGATTACCAAACATTTAAGACAAGCTCTAATAAATAAATAAAGAACCAAACATTCCATCACACGGTTTTTTTCCCAAAAACAAAAGAGAAAAATATGAGGTTTTAATGCTTTAATTTGATACCAAATACCTCCTTATGTACATCTTAGGATTTGGTATGGAAAGTAATAGGTTGACAACCTTTGCTTTAGGATTAATATTATGAACCTAAAATGGTTACAAGGTCTAATTTCTTCATTGTAAGATGAAACGTTCGTCATTGACCCCCAAGTTAAAAAAAAAAAAAAAAAAAAATGATTCTTCTATTAGCTTATCAAATATATCCTCTCCACCTATCGAGGGGTTTACGAAATTTAGGTGAATAATTATGGTATTTAGGCATTTTCGTGTAGGATTTGATGGTTTTAGTATGAAATTAAGGTGAATAATTTTGGTATTTAGGCATTTTCGTGTAGGATTTGATGGTTTTAGTACGAAATTAAGGTGAATAATTTGGTATTTAGGCATTTTCGTGTGGCATTTGATGGTTTTTAGTTGTTGTCTTTTGACTTTAAATAGGATAAAATTGAGACAATAATTATTAATTAATTATTAATCAATTCTCGTCAAAGTACTCGGGTCTCACACGCAATTTTTTTAATATATTTATATGATTAAGAATTCAGATTTTTCACTTATTTTATTGTTATTGCCTCCACCAGTGTTTAAATCCACAGTCATTAAATTAAATTACATAATCAAAAAAAAACCCTCCCTTTAATAATGTGGAAACTGAAAACAACCCTCCCTATCATATAAACTTTTTTAAATCTCTGTCAATCACGAGGGGAGATGTCTCACACACAAAAGAAAAATAAGGGGGCGTTTGGTTCACAAAAAATCCATTTTATTTGAGGTTTTTGAAAAAAAAAAAAAACTAATTATGAGTTTTTTTCTTTTGATAAATTACAATTTTATACTAAATAAATTAACTTAGAAAATTGAAAAACCAAATCTAACTACACTCCATACTAAAGATGGAGTGACCCCTAACCTAAATTTGCCGAAAGGAAACCATTCTTGTAATTTTGGATCCATTTAGAGTGGGCACCAAGTTAATGCAAAATTCATCCCTAAGAAAAATAATAAATTGTCTGACTTAACTAGCATCCCAATAAAAGGAGAGCATCAAAATCTAAAATCATAATAATTGAAAACGACACCGTGGCAATAATTAAAAACTGAATAAATTTCCATTTTTAGATTTTTTTTTCTTTTCTAATTGTATAAAGTATATTGCAAGAAACAACACGATTTTTATTTTATTTTTTAGGTAGTTTATATGAAATAAATTTTAATAAAATGCAACCACTCGTTTACTCCAATATTTTAATATTTAATTTCTGATATAATTTCCGACAATATGAATGTTAACTACTATACTCAATGGGATGGAGAGTTCAACCTCTTCATTTTTTTTTCCCTCCAATTTCTTGCTTCACTTTCCTTTTCTACTTCTATGTCCAGCTGAATCCGGAAGACCAGAAAAGCTTCTTCTTATATTCAATTTTTCATTTTAGTTGCTCTTTCGAAAATAACCGTGTCATTTTTATTTTTGTTAGACTACATCTTCTTTTTGTGGTCAATTAAAGACTCAGAAAAAAAAAATTACAAGTCGAATCTATAACCTCTCTGTAAACTTTACAAATAACATACCATTTTTTAACTAAGGGTCAGATTCTTTGGTCACGTTATATTATATCTACTCATCAACTACTCATGGTAGACTTCTCCCCTCAAAGGGAAAGGCACCCACAGCCCAACCCCACCCAGGATCTATTAGGTTGACTTGGCATAATAGACCCTTAGGGTGTATGCCTGGGCATGTCTAAGAAAGTAGGCCCTAAATTGGGCCAAGCCCATGCCCAGTTTTGCACATTAATCCAAGTAAGGATTTGACTTACAATTTGACACATAATCAAAATGATATTTCCTTCTCTCTCTTTTTTATTTGTTTTACAGGAATATACCCTTTTCCATTAGCATTGAATGAGCTAAAAAATATCACAAAATGTAAAAGAAAATAAAATAAAATTAGGAAACAATTCGTCCTTTAAACAGGTCCAGCCTACTCAAAAAAAAGTGTGGCCGGAAGTATAGAATTTTTGTACTTATAAATTAAATGGTTGCCAGTACTAAGTCCATGGAGGTAACCACAAAAATTTATCATGACACTATTTTCCCATTTAATTTTAGGTACTGTACCATGCTCCTAGCTCGCCAGCACGGCAAACTGACAAGACTATATTTAATAAGAATCAGAATTCCTCCCGGGTTTGTTTAATTTATATAGCAAAATATTACTTTAATGCTTCAACCAGGGTGACAAAATTTACATTCTTAATTTAATTATTTTGGATGGGCCAGGCCAATTATAAATCTAAGCCCAATGGGCTGAATCTTTATGTTGTAACAGAGAACAAATCCAAAGTGCCCACCCAATAGGGGAAAAAAAAAAGAAGGCTCAACCCACAAGGGATGGGGCAATGATAAATGAGTCACGCTCATGGAGGAGAACTAAGATTTGATTCCTGCTAAAAATATTTACTGAGAGAGGGTTTTAACAATTCTGCTCGCAGTTTGAGTAAAAGAACTTATAAACAATAAAATAAATGTGGATACCTTGTAGGTTTATTTTAAAAATAAGGCTTTTGGCATCAAAAGTCAACCAAATTGAATTTAAGACTTATCCTAAGTAATACAAAACTTATAAAATTTATTTAAAAGTTAAGAATTTTAACTCTTATAACTCTCTCTCTCTTATCTTAGGCTTTGGCCTCTAAAAAATAAGATAAAAAAACCCAAACACGTTAAGGCAGTCATTCAGTCATTGTACTTTATAAACAATGATTTAACTCCCTAAGTAGGTACCAGCGCAACGTAAACATTGTTGAGTTTAGGGATTAATTTCTTTTACAAACTATAATAAAAACAAGCATAGAGTGTTCGGTGAAATGATTGAGCAATGACAAGGCCAAAAATAAATAAATAAATCAAATGAACACCACCAAGAAAGAATTGATGGGTATGGGTCCCTTTCACCACCCATAGTGATCCAACCCCTGACCCATTCCGCACAAAACAAAGTTTAAAATCACCGTCCACATCCTCCACCCCCTCCCCACTCAGCACCGCCCACCGCCATCCCCTCTTCCCCACTTTTCCACAATATCCCCATCACTGTTCATGGGACAGTCCTAACCGTACAACAGGTCTGCACAAATATCAAAGTCAAAACTCACCAAAATCTTTTAGATTTAAAATTCTGACTTCTGGCTTACTCGGCCCCATAAACTTTAAAATCGAATACGTAAATGTAATCCCTTATATGCAAAAAGAGTTGGTTTGATATTAGAGTTAAAAAGCTGCTAAACTCATATATTGGCTCAATTTGGGAGAGATATAACTTAAAGACAGAGGTCCATCTCCAAATTGTTTAAAATGGCTGCCACTTGGACAATGGAAGGCCTGTTCTTTCTGGAATTCCCAACACAAGCAGCAGCTACCTTGGCCAATCTAACAAGAGGCTTCAAGTTAGAGGGAATTACAAGCCTGGGATCCAATAATTCACTGAAATTCATATCCTTGATCAAAGGCAACGCCCAATTGACAAGCAAGCCATCCTCACTGCTCCTCCCACTCAAAAGCTCCAACAAAACAACCCCCAGTCCATATACATCACATTCTTTTGAGACACCTCCTTTCCCAACCCAGTACTCATCATCCACATACCCTTCAAGCCCTCTCCTCTCTTGTGGTGCCAAGAAAGACAGCCCATAATCACAGACCCTAGCACAGAATTGGAAATCTATGAGAATATTTGAGGGTTTGATTGAGCCATGGACTATTGATGGTGCCGCCACTTCATGCAAGTACTCCACGCCCCGGGCCACACCAGCTGCGACTCGAACCCGCCGGGACCAATCCAGAAGGGATGGCCCATCTGAATTTTGATGCAGGTAGTAGTCCAAACTCATAACGCCTAGAAACTCCATTATCACAATTCTCTCACCTGGTGCCTCCGATAACCCTAAGATTGAAACTATGTTAGGGTGGCGAGCCAAAGAAAGCCTTTTAATCATCGATGAAAACCCGAAACCGGCATTGCTCAGAACGAGCCGTGGGTGGATCTTCTTCACTGCTACCATCTCGCCTCTTGGAAGCACCCCTGCATAGACAGTTCCAAGCCTGCCTTGACCGATAATTCGCCTATGGTTGAAGCCATCAGTGGCAGCATCTATGTCCATTAGAGAATACGCACTTGCACAGGAGAGCTTGGTGGGCTTGATTTCTTGGGACCCCACCATGGGCTTTTTCTTGCAAAAGAGGAAGAAGAGCATCACTAGAAGAAGGGTGAGAATGAAGGAAAGTGCGGCCATGACCGCGTTGTAGGCTATTTCTCCCCCATGGCTCATCTTGACAGGGCTTGTGCTCTATGGAGTTCCTTGTGTATTCACCTGCCCTTAATATGCTCGTGAGTTCTAAGAATAATAAGATGGGTGGAAGGGGTAGGATTAGGGATCAAGTAAAGTCTAGAGGAACTTGATTCACATTTATATGTCTATGATAGTGAAAGTAAAAGGGATCGGTAAGAGAAAAAGATGGAATCTAGTTGTCTCAAGCGTGTACTCTTTGAAAATTAGGGTTGGATTGGTGAGAAAAGTTGGACTAGCAGTGTGTTCTAGTTGTGATGGTTCATGGTTGGCTGCCTTTTTAATTAATTTATGCTCACTTGATGACTCTGACAGAACTAGCTAAAGAACAACCAATGGTTGAGCAACACGTGCCTTGCTTATATGTTTTTATTGGAAAAAAACCCATTATCTCTATTTTTTTGTAATTAAATTGCATTAAGTTATGTACATGACTGGTTTGTCTCAATTCCTCTTAAAAGAAATGAGGACTGTGAAAACAAAAGAATCCCATGTCAATTAATCTATAATTTTTAATGGTTGTTAGGTGTACCTTTCTTCTAATGCTTCCTATATTCTCTCTCTCCCTCTCTCTCTCTCTCTCTCTCTCTCTATATATATATATATATATTTATATAGACACACACACTGTTGGATCATGTGGAACAAAGTGATAAAATTTAGTGGAAGTATCACATGGGTGGGGGATTATTAAGAGACAAGAACAAATGAATTGGGATACAACAATTTGGTTGCAACAACCCAATAGTAAAGATTGATTAGCTCCACCCAATTAAAAAGGTTTTAACTAATTGATTATTTAAATAGACAACTCTTTGGAGTCTTATGAAACGCTTGGTAATGGGGCCTTCTGGTTACCGATGATTCATTTTTATATAAAATGGATTCGGTCCGATTCTGCCCTGTAGTTTGGGAGTATTCATAACCTCAAATTTCTAAAATGCTTTCCCTCTCTCTCTCTCTCTCTCTCTCTCTCTCAAATCAAGGGGGAAAGTGATCGTGTTTAGATTTTTTGCTGAAAACTTTTTATTGTTTTTTAAAAATAGAAAATATCTTTGGTTAATTATCCTGTTAAAAGCTGTTTTTGTGTAGAATTTTTAGGAAATATATCCGTTTTGAATTACAAAAAATTTTTATTTACAAAACCGTGAAACACTCCGTCAAAAGTATATATCAAATAAAATAACAAAATTTTCAATATGTTCTATTGAAAAATACAACTATTAAAAACTAAATACAAAAGAAAATGGAATATATGAATTATTTAATGTTGTCTTTAAGAACAATACTATTTTTTCTCACATTAAGAAAGAACTCTACCTCATTATGCATACATAAACTCTACTTCTATATAAAAGAGAAAAACATTACTTTTAAAAATAGTACTAAATAAATTGAAATACTGACACCACAAATTCAGACATGAAGCTTGGTAAATCTTCCTCAATACCATCACTTTGACGCATCGTTTTGGTTTAACCAGCGGGCATACATAGCTGTCGGAGTTTTCAAGAGATAAAAATATGCCTTGTTCCTTCTTCCACTTTCGACAAAGATATTATTAAGCCAGCCAACTACCAAACTTAAAGACCCAGAAAATTCAGAACCCTGTGGTCCTGAACTAATAGGAAAACTAGAAAAGCCAGCATCAATCTGCTTCAACAAAGTACAATCTACAAGGTAAGTGTAGGACTTTTGGGGCTTAAATTTATTAAAATTATGGAATAGTTTCCTAGAATTCCATGGATTTGGTCCCTAGATTTCAAAAATCTTAAATTCAGACTTTTCAAAACTCCAAACTTGAAATTTTAAAATTTAATCATTGAACTTCTTTTGGAACCCATGAGTTTTATTAAAATTCTTGTTGCTTTTTTGCTTCCACTTGGAAAAAAAGTCATTAACTTTGAGATCTCCTGGACCAAACACTCCCTAAGTCAATTTTCATTGATTTTTACTCTGCTAGAGGCCAAGCTTAATTACTTTTAGAAAACCCTTGTAACAATCCAAGATTTTTAACTCTCAAATTTTTACAAATGCACCTAGGCTGTGGGAACATTAGTTGTTGTTCTACCTCCCGCACCATAAGGTGGATTCAAGTTTTACACAATAAATTATATTTTTTTCACTTTTTACCCCCCATTAGAGGTGACAAATTGACATCCAATCCTAATTCAAAACATGCCACTACATCATCTAATCTTACTTACATTTGATAATAGAAAGGTTAAATCATTTTTACTATAAAAGCAATGTGAAAATTTATTAAATGACAGAAGGCAAATAAATATCAGAATAGGGCCTGAGACTGATTGTGCTCTGGGCCTAGTAGCCCTGCACGATTTCTTCTCACCAAATATTAGGAAATGCATGTTTGTTGTAAGAGGAAAACAGTAGTGACTTTTAATTACACTACAGGCTATAGCAATGACAAACGTTGGGATTAGAACGTGTCTGAAATGAGTTGGGTGTCTAATGGGCTTCGCCTGAGCCAGCTTCTCGGCCCAGAGTTTGGGCTTTCTTCGGCTATTTATCAAGCACACCAAACCCCAGAACCAAGTTTTCTGACAAATAGCTAATCTACATGGGCAAAGCTACAGCCCTGGTAGCAAAGATTTGGAGCATTTAGGAAGATCTCAACTTGGTTTGGCACATGGGATTCAAGCGGATCCAGCTGCAATCGGATTGTAAGATGATCGTAAACAGGGTTAATGAGATGCTTAGTACACATATCTCGCGAGAATAAAAAGCTTGCTCCAAAAGTAATGACAAATAAAAATCATTACATTTGGAGAGAGAGTAATCATTGTAATTACAGATTAACGAAAATTAGTCTCTCTCAAACCGGGTGTGAAAGAGTGGGCATTTCCCTCTTGAGTTGCATGATCTCCTACGCTTTTAAGGTTTTGGAAACTCGAATCTTCCGATTACAGCGTAGTTTAACTTTTTCTGGGCTTTGCCAGATTATTATCAAAAAACTAAACAAATAAACCTTCCCTCAGCAACATTGCACATTGGGGGGACCTCCGCAGTTAGATTACTTAGGACGATGACCAAATTGATTTATTTATCTGAGAATTAAATTGATTTATTAAAAGATTAGAAAGAGATAGCAGATCGCTTCTAGTTGTTTCATGCCCTGGGTGGGAAGTTGCCTAGTCACCAAAAATTGCAGTGACTTCTTGTACCCTCAGCAAATGGGGAAGTTGCCTTACCTGCACCTGTTCCCACGCCAACTTTGCCTGCCATTGTGAACTAAAACCTCATCACGCACATGCATTATACTTAATTATAATAAATTAAAAAATCAAAATAAATGAATTTTGTTTAAAATTTTAATTTCCAAAAGTTAAAAATTTTGAGTTGTATGTAGCAATCGAGAATTAGAATGGAAGTTGTCTACTTTAATGAGTATATTTAGAATAGATAATAAGCCAACCATTTCATTTAAAATTTAGATATATTTTTAATTGACTTTTAGAATTAAATATTTATAAATTAAACGTTATTAAATGTATTCAATTTTTTTAAAATTTTGAACAGATTGAATTTTAAGTAATTAATTATATCATTAAAAATTTTCTAAATATATAGATATGAGAATTTTAAAACATATTTCTTTTTATTTGAAAAAATTATTACACCTACAAAGATAAAAATAAGTCAAACAAAGTCTCGCTTGGGCTTGAAAAGGTCATACTTACCATTAAAATTATTAGCTTGAGCCAACTCATGGCCTATCATGTGACAAAAATTAGCCTTTGCCTAATTTGGTAGTGAAATTAGTAAAACTTGACTTATCAGGAACAGTAAACCTATTTAAAATATAAAAATTATGTTATATATTATATAAATATATACTTTATATAACATAAATTATATTTAAAATATATATTTTATATATAATTAATTATATAAATCGATTTGTTAAATTCATGAGACAAATTAAACATAATTAAATTAAATCTGTTTAAATAAAAAATTAAATTTTAATATATATTTTAATTAATTAAATAAATATGTTGAGCGGAATAAGACCAAAATAAAGTACATGACTTGTATTAACATTGCACAGAATAATGGAAGGATTTTGGAGCCGACTTAGGCTCGCCTAGGAACGTAACCGTCCTTCCCACTTCACACAAACCCATATTCTTTTCTTTTTCTTTTTACTCGGCGAGGGGAGCATCATGAAAATGAGAGCCTCGTGATCAAGACATGAGAAAGAAATACTACCATGAAAATTTTCTTCTTTTTTTCTTTTTTTTTTGTTTCCTTTCTATAATTGAAGAAAAATAATGAGGATTTACAATAATTCTTTCTTATCTGTTCTGACTTATCTTCTCTCTTTCTCAGCAAAACAACAGGCGAAGCGTTAAATGAGGACCCACGGAGGGACCATCTTCCCCTTCATGCTCCCTCAGTCATTCATTAAAAATTTGATGCTTGTATGTATGCATTAGGGTGCAAGGTAAGTATGTCACAAATTGCATTAAAGAATTTACCGCAAAAGGATGGAGAACTACGGAAAATAAAATCACCTGAGAGCTGCAAGAAAGAAATCCACATCAAGGAACAGTCACAGTACAGACTCGGAACAAGAAGTTTTTAATGCAAGTATTTTTAAACTTGATGGAGGGAAAACTTTCATGGGACAATCTGTTTACAGGTCACCATCTCTACTCCCATACCAACTCTCTATACTAGAGACGTCCACCTCCATTACATGAATAGGAGATAAGAACAGAGAAACTAACTAAACAAGAAGAAACACTCCTTTTTCCCTTACCTCCTACATTCTTCTCCTCGAAATCTGCAGAAGAAAACTTTTCAGGCAACGCTTCCTTGATCTGAGGCGTCTTCATAGTAATAAGGCGTCAATTTGCCATCTTTCTGGCAAATCCCGGAATGGTTTTTGCCACCCACTTCTTGCAACATCTTCACAACCCTCCTCATCGAGGGACGGTTGAGGGGGAGGGGGCTGGTGCAGAGGAGGCCGATGTTGAGGACTCTCTGTATCTCGTCCCTGAAACAATTATCCAGTTTCGGGTCAATTACATGGTCCAAGCCCTTCTGATTCAAAGTGGCACACACCCATTTCACCAAATCCTTCTCCCCGTATTCGGGATCAATGGGGGGTTTCCCGGTGACCAACTCAAGAATGACCACTCCGAAGCTGTATATGTCGCTCTTCTCGTTCACACGCAGCGTGTATGCATATTCTGCATTGAACGAAAAGTACTCTATAAGACAAGCAAGTTGCCATTACAGTCCTTCCTTGCATAATAAATCAAATGGTGGATGACATTTTTAATTTTTCAGTTTTATTAGAAATTAAGACGCGTTTGAAGGGAGATATTCAAAATTGCAAACCCAGAAGAACAACACTGAGAATCAGAGGACGCGCTAGCGAAGTTACAATGGTAGTTATGAAAGTAGCATTATTAAGACAGCATTTCGGCTACAAGAACAATCAGTTAACAATAATGAAAGGCAAGATGATGTTGAATATAAAATAGGTAATCAGAATTAAATAGGGAATAATCTCCCTGATGAATGTCAATAAAATTGTGGATGGCATTTTTTTTAAGAAAATTAGTCATTTTCAATGACGTATTTCAACTTGCAGGTTTTAGCTAACATAGGTAAACGACGACCTAACTGATCAAAAGTACTAATTAAGAGACAAGCAGTATCAGCCATTGATATTGATTTAGAGTCACTAGTCGTAATTAAATGGGAAATAACCAACCTGGCGCAATGTAACCACAAGAGCCTGCAATGACAGACATGGACTTAGGCCCCTTTCCAACATAATCAACCACTTTGGCTACCCCAAAATCCGCTACTCGGGCCCCAAAATCCCCGTCTAACAAGATGTTATTGGATTTCACATCCCTGTGCACAATCGGAGGAACACAATCGTGATGCAAGTAAGAAACCCCCTCTGCAGCATCGAGCGCTATCTTAAATCTTATCGGCCAATCCAGTAATCCACTTTTGTTGCTATGTAGCAAATCCCCCAAGCTCCCATTGGGCATGTACTCATAAACCAAAAGTTTGCAGTCTCTGGTTATACAGCAACACCATAGCTTAACAATGCTTTTGTGCCTAATCTTTCCCAGTGTCTGAACCTCCGCTTCAAAACCATCTTCTCGAACCCAACCCTTCTCCTCGTCCACCATTTTTGACCCTACCAGTAGCTTCTTCACCGCCACAGCCTCTCCATTGCTAAGAACAGCCTTGTAAACTTTCCCAGATGACCCGCTTCCTATGATGTTGTCCTCATCAAGACAGCCCAAAATCTCGTATTCACTAAAACCCAATTTGTGGAACGACATGAGAGTCCATTTTGATTTGTCAATTGCTCTCTTCTCTTTCTTGAAGTTCCTGTACCTCCAGTAGAACCAAACAACACCCACGCTAAACACAAGTCCCGCAAGTATAAAGATGGACCTAAGTAACCAAACATTACCCAAGTTCCTATTCCCGCCTCTACTGTCACACAAACCAGCTATGTCGCCACACAAGCCTGGATTACCCAAAAAGCTGGTCTTATAAATTTCCTTGGCGTACATAGGAGGGATATCACCTGAAAGCCTATTGTTGGACAAATTTAGCTGATTCAGCTTCAAATTCTGCAACCCAAGTGGGATTTTCCCGGAAAACTGATTCCCAGAAAGGTCAAGGTAGTTCAGAACAGACAAGGCTCCGATTTCCTCGGGAATATTTCCGGAAAAGTCGTTGTCAGCTAAATTTAGCTCGTTGAGCTTCTTCCAAGAATGAAGCTCAAATGGAAGTTCACCAGATAAGTCGTTGTTGTGAAGATCGAGCCTCCCTAGCTGCCCAAGCTTCACCATACTTTCCGGTAATGACCCAGTTAACTGATTATCACTTGCAGTGAACTCTACCAAGTTCTCCAACGACCCTATCTCCTCCGGAAGTTGGCCGGAGAATTTGTTCCTCGATATTTTCAACGCCGACAAGTTTGAAGCACCGGCGATAGTCTTTCCAATTTCGCCTGAGAATGAGTTGTCGGCAAGTTCAAGTAAGCTCACCTGCGGGAGTCCCCAGAAAGCCGCCGGGACCTCGCCGGAGAAATTGTTATGCCCGAGTCTTATGCGAGTCAAGCTCCGGCACTCACCCAAGCTCACCGGAATCTCACCGGAAAACGAGTTGTATATCACCAGAAGCTCCTCTAGAGTACCTTTCGCACACAAGCCCGCCGGGATTTCGCCGGAAAACTCATTGTTCGACACATCAATCAACGACAGTGGCGAGTTCTTTCCCAGATCCCTCGGCAACTCGCCGCTCAGACGGTTCCTAAACAACCTTAAATCATTCAAATGCGGCGATTTCGCGATACTCTCCGGCAAAACACCTTCGAAATTATTCTCGTAAAGATGAAGCGATTCGAGTGGCAGCGAACATAACTCGTCCGGGATTGAACCGTTCAACCGGTTCATTGAAGCGTCAAGGAACCTCAATGAGGTCATGTTCGACCACCCCGTCGTCGGTAACTCGCCAGTGAGGGAGTTGTTATAGAGCTCTAGTTGGACAACACTTGACAACCCAGTGAGCGAACCCGGAATCGGACCCTCCAAGTTGTTCAGAGCAAGGTCCAAGTCGGTGAGTCTCTTGAGCCGACTCAGGGAGTCGGGAATAACACCCTCCAAGTTGCACCCGCTAAGCCACAAGATCTCGAGGTTCGTCAGGTTGCCGAGCTCCGACGGGATCCGACCTGGATAGAACGGATTGTAAGAAAGGTTGAGCTGCTTGAGGGTCGAGACGTTCCCCAGAAACGCAGGGATTGGGCCATCGAGGAGATTCGCAACCAAAGAGAGGGCCTCGAGCTGCCGGAACATGCCGAAGCTTGCTGGAATTTCGCCGGAGAAGTTATTTCCAGTCAAATCGAGGAGTTTCAAATTGGGAAGATCCGCTAAGCTGCTGGGCAACGCACCAGTGAGCAGGTTCTGAGCGAGATTGAGGCTCTCGAGGCTCAGGCAACCGGAGATTTCCTCCGGCAAGGTCGAATTGATGGAGTTGTTGTACAGAGAAAGTGTAGTGATGTTGCTGAGGCGGCAGAGGAACGTTGGGAAGTTTCCAGCGACGTTGGCGGAGGAGAGGTCGACGGAGACGACGGACCCAGTGGCCGAATCGCATTTGACACCGTACCAGTTACAGGGATGGTCATCTCTGTCATTCCAGCTGGACAGGGCACCGTCTGGATCGTCGAGGCTGAGCTTTGCCCTCTGAAGGTAGAGACCCTCTTGGTTCAGCGACTGACCCGGATTCGGAGAGTGAAGAAACAGAAGGATCAACAGAACAAACATTGTTGATTCTAGAGAGAGACAACAAAAAACTGGAGAAACGAACTTGGTTCTGCTCCGCAAATGCACACATACACACAGATAGATGGAGGGAGGGAAAGTCTGCTATACTGCATATATTTGGTAAATTAGCCTGGAGGAGTCTCGTCAACGGGTACGGATCTTCAGGGCCATTAATCAGGTAGTCTGATGAGCTCTCTGGGTGGGTAATTCAGTGGGTTAGCGAATAAATACGTACATTTTGTTTAGAGAGAGAAGGATGGAGGGGGAGAGGAACGAGAAAGGATTGCCGCGCCTGTATTGGGAAGTAGCGATTACAAACGAAGCCACACGCTGCATAAATGGGGAAGATGAACAGTTGGCGAAAACAAGGCGCAAAAGTCATTTTCCAGTTTGGCACTACCATGAGCGTTTTATGATACACTCATCCCATTTAACCTGGTTAAGTGTTTTTTTTTTTAATCCTTTAATTTTCTGTTAATACTTGCGACAAAAAAATAGCATTAACATGAAGTGAAAAAAAGGTACTCATGTACACAAGTGATAGATATTCTTGCGGGACAACACTCCGGTGTCCACTCTAAATTGAGGTTTTTGAAATCCAGTTAAACTAATAACTATTAATCACGTGAATAATCTAGCGAACATGAACGATGATATGATTTTTAACGTGGAATTCAATTCTAAATCATCTAAATTATACTAATTTTGATGGAAGCCTTTACTAAATTGTAACATGATTTGACAAATTTAAAAGATTTATAAGATAATTTTCACACATTATTTTTATTCAACTGTTTAATTCCTACTCGTCCAAGTAAGTCAAGATTTAAAACCTTTGACTTACCATCAGTACCCCAGAATTCTCTATTCCTGTAGTCTTGGTGCCAGTGTGGCATAAATTTTCACGGATTGAAAATTATGCTCCTTATTTATACAGGGATCCGATAACATGGATAAATTATGTAATGATAATCAAATTTTTGTATTTGTACGTGAAGGTCAATCTAGGGACTGAATGGAGAAGCAACGATTAAATTTAGGACTATTCTGAAATTTTCAAATAAACCCTTGTTCCAATTCTAGAATAAAATATATGCCCCGAAAAATTGCCAAAAACTTGGAGCAATTTGAATAAAAATAAAATTACCGAATTAATCCAAACTCAATTCAACCAATTCAGCTCTTTTCTTTAAAAAAAACTAAAAATATTCTATTAAAAATGTTAAAATAATATCGGTATAATCTTTTAAAAATTCCTTTACCTTTATTTTTTTTCAAGCATTCTTGACTGCAATGAAACAAGAAGAAGAAAGAAATGTCAGAAATTCAGGGGAGCAAATGTGATGGGTAAAAAATATGAAATAGAATTGGGCCGGTTTATAAATAAAACTTGGTTGGGCCTTCCAATTATAAAATTGTGTGATGTAAAGTCTTCTATTTTAAAAAATCATCGGTGGTGACAGTGACTGTTCAATTCCGGCAGGTCACGGTCACGGATGCGTCCGCGCTGATGCGACTTGTGGTTTTGTTCTGGCATCGGAGACCCAAGAGTCTACGCGATTTTTCAAATAGCATCAAATTAAATTATATTAGATTAATTCGTATTAAAAATTATAAATTTTAATATTAAATAATATTATATCAAATATTTTAGTATAATTTTAATTTTATAAGTTTAAAATTTATAAAAATTATATTAAATTGAATATTATATATGTCACGTCCCAAACTCCAAACCTGTGACCGGCATTAGGGTCCTCGACCCTAATTAGCCATACAGTCACAACACATGCCAAAACTAACTAAAACACACATATATATACATCTCAAACCGTCAATTACAAAACCAGGATTCTACCTGAATGATAAAGGGAGCACTAACGTACAAAACAGATAAACAAAAAATTCGCCCCGTACATCAAATAGAGTGGCAGACGACTGTCTCAACCCTAGCACACAACTCGAGAACAGTAACCTATATCTGGAAAGTTTATAAAAAGTGAGTCGCGAAATTCAGTAAGTACAGATGATACCTACTCTATACATGTTAAGATATGCACCATACCACAAATCGAAAACCATACATACATACATAGAGATTCAATAAGATATATCAAACATACTCTTAAAGATACCGTCAACACCTCACATTACGTCACAGCACATCACCTCACATCACAGTCCTGGACCCAAGTTTACTCACCATTAGATGTTACAGATCACCGTACTCCAACCAAGTTTCTGGTATCATAGTCACCTCACCCGACTCAAGCTAACTCACCACTAAACGCTACAGATTCGTACACTAGCCGAGTTCCTGACATCTCCACATCATATCACATGACACTATCCTCACACACAAGTTAAAAACAAGTACACATACACATACAAATTTCACATATTCGAAAATCAGTGGTACATACCAACATAGTTCACTAACAGTTCATAAAACACATAACATGCATTCCGAGATTCATATATCAAACAAAGTTTCACAAATCCATGCAGTCATCATGCTAGAAAAACAAGTATGAAAATACATGCATAGGGAGGGTATCATCACTCACCGTACAGACTAAATCAAAAAAACTCTCAAGTCACCTCAACCCACTCTGTGATTCGAGTGCTCCTCCACGGATGAATCTGAAATCAAAAGCACACAAAACCATCAACAACTCCATCATCAACACAAAATAGACTCGATAGCCCAAAATTAGATTTAAATTCTATCTCTGTACCCCTTGGCACGCATCCTGAGACACTACTACCCTTCACCGGGACCCATGTGACTCACTTAACACTCACATTTCGGCTCAACAACCCTTAACAGTAAAGGATCAGCCTCCAAAATCCCCAACCTATAATGAACCCGTCTCCAAAACCCTCGAACTGACCTAACCCGGTCTAAAACTACCTCAAACTCAACTCAATCGATCACGAAACCCTCCAAAACAAACTCAGAAGGCCTAAAAACCTTAGGAACCAGTTTGAACCAACCAAAAACCCTTGAACGGGCCCTGAATCGGACCAAAAACCTTAATTATAAGTACCGGCACACAAACCGAGCCCGGTTCACCTTGAACCGGACATCCAAAAATCACCAACTTCTATGATTAGCTAGGTTTTATCATTCTAAACTGGGAACCGGTTCAACTTTCTCAAGAACCGGCCTAAAAGCTGGTGAACCGGCCACCCAAAGGACATTACACAAAACTGGCCAGTTCACTATGAACCGATCATCCAAAATTTTCCAAAACCACCTGGTCTGATAGCCCTCGTCTCACTGAACTGGGAACCAGTCCATTTGCCCATAAAATCAGCCGAAGAGTCTCAAACCGGCCAGTTAAACCTTTGGCTAGTTTACCCCTTCAAAACCCTAATCCCCCCTTATTCCAATTTATTAAATCCCCTACTATCCCTTAACCTGATTCTGGCCTAAACCCGGGATAGCATATCCTAGCAATCCATTGGATTGACTCACCAAGTCAACCCAAACAAAGCTTTTGTTGGGCTGAGTCAACTCGCGGTTGACCCAGCCCAGCCTAGCCTGTGGGGCAGCCCACTGGCCAGGCCCAGACCCAAACGGCTCGGCACAGGACCCAGATCATTCCGAGTCCTTTCTCCTTTGCCCATCAACCCGACATCCAACCCGGTTGCAGACTCGATGCCTGCAACCAGAAAACTGAGAGAAAACAAAAAAAAAACAACCCGAAACCCAACTTACCTTGACCAATCCAAACCAAAACTTTGAAAAACTCCCTCCGGTGACCCACACTAGATGATTTAATCGAATTGATCTGCTCCAAAACGGCTCAAAATCTTGAAAAATCCAACTCAAGCACGAACGGACTGATTGAACCCAAAAAGCCCCAAATTCCCCCTCTCCTCTCTCTAAAACTCCAAATTGATAGAGGGGTTTGATTGGTTTCCAAAAAACGCACGCAAATGTGCAGAAATCCACCAAAAAATCATCACATACGCGGTCAAAACGACAAGAACCGCCGGTCGGTCGCTGTTCATGCCAGCAATTTTTTACAAAATTGCTTCTTAGTCCCTCAAGCTTAAGCTTTCTGGAATCCAGCCCTTCATGTTTTCAATTTGACCCCAAATCCCTGAATTCTTACAATTACATCCCTGGTCTAAAAATTGGGTTATTACAATATATAATTATTTATTTAATTATTTATATCATATACAAAATGATTAAATTCTAAAGTATTATCTATACTGCAATAGTAACTTAAAAAAATTGAAAAGTTAAAATTTATGTAAAAATGTGTAAATATAACAGATTAAAGTGTAAAAACAATTTTGATATATATTTTATATTTTGACAACTAATTTTTTTATTTTTGTACATCTATTATAGAACATGGTCATTCTTTTTATTTTTTCTTTTATTATCAAATTTATATTACAATGTAATTACTTACTAATTTATCACCTAATTTAAATTTCATAAATTACCTAATACATAAAAAGCCCTAACTAAAAAAAAAGAACTTCTTAACTACACTTTTTTTTTGTAAGATAAATAAAAATTTTACTGAACAAATATAAAAAATAGTTATAGAAAATTTAATGAAGAAAAATACATGTAAAGAAATTTGAATTAATTATTGGACTTTTTTGATAAAAAAAACCTTAAGTTAAAAAAATTACCATGCCAAATAAATACAAACAATTGAAATTTTAAATTTAAATTTTAAAATAAAAATTATTGAATTTTATATCTCAACTATTAATAAAAAAAATATAAGTATATAATAATGAATACATATTTAAAAAAATAAAATTTAAATTTAAACTATACCGTACTAATATATTATACACAATAATTTATTAAATTATTTATATTATATATAAAATGATGAAACTTCTAAATAATTAGATTATAATTTATTAATTAAAGTACTTATATTATATGTAAGTTAATTAAATCCTCTAATAATGATAAATTTTTTATTAAATTAATCAAAAGTTTTATGTTAAATTTAATTAAACAAAATTGACTATTTTATTTATTTTCATACAATTTTTTATTTATTTCTAATACATTGTAAGGTTGAGAATATGAAGTTATAAATAATTATTAATGAAAGTTTTAAAATTAAATCCTTAAATATAAGAAATTATTATATTATATAATCTTGAAATAATTTGATTTTTCCGTCTTTATTATATATTAAAAGAATCTTTTTTTATATAATTTTGTGAAAATTTTATTAATTTACTTAAATATTTTAATATAATTAAAAAATTATAAAAATCGTACCAAATTATATGGAAACTGAATAAAAATAAAATAAAAGTATCAGTATCAAAAAGTATGATTTTGATTTTAACTCTAAAAAATTAAAATAATAATACAATATAATTTTATAAAAAAAATTTAGAAAAAATTGAACCATAATCACCCTTACAATCAACCATGGTCTTTGCTGCATCTGTAAGTCACAACTGAGCTTCACACTGAGGGTTTCTTTGAATGAAGAAACTCTGATGGCAAATTTTAAGGTGCCCTCCCCAAAGGGAGGGCACCGGTACCCACCCCTCTCACAAGCGATGGGCCCCACTGCCGGGATCACCTGCATTGAGAGAGAGCTCCACTACCGAGTGCTCCCTTTTCCCTTTAGAGAAGAGAGGGTTGTACTGGTACCCTCCCTTTTGGGAGAGCACCAGAGTGTTCACCAATTCTGATTCCTCGAGTAACATTCGATTGGATTTGATTTATTCGCAGTGGTGAGGGAGGAGTGTGGAAATAATTTAGAAATGTGGGGGCGCTAAGTTTATTATAATAAAATACTTTTTGAGGTGTAGCATATGATTGAAAGAGAAGAAAAATAATTGGGAACCAAGGGAAATAGTACAGAGGTTAGCAAAACAAGTCAATGAGAACAGTAGAAGCTGTCAGAAGATAATCTGCAACAGGTTCAAAATTTTGCCTTTCTTCCCCACTTGGTTTCCTCCCACGATGACCGCGGTCACACTGACCACTGACTACACGGACAGAGCTAGTCACCACAAATCCCCACTGAACTCGTCCTCGGGATTCTATTTTCCTGGGAAGTCCTTATTTTATATTTCATCCAAACAGGTCCTCCCTATTTTGTCCCCAGACCGTGGGCTATGTTCGTTTTGCACTTGCGGGCGGGTACGCCTTCGTTGGCGAAGATAGCCGGCAAGAAAAGCTACCCTCTAATTAAGGGTACAAATGAATTGAGTCCGCTCGGAATCTACGTCGTTCGATTCGCTAATTAATTTAATGAATTAAGTTTACAGATTAAATAACTAATATATAAATTATATTTTTTAATTTATATAAATTATATGTTAAATTTGAGCGGAAGATATTCACTTATTTATAGATTAAATAAATAATATATAAACTAAATTTTTTAATTTATATAAAATATGAGTTAAGTTTAAATTAAAAGAACTCCAATTCATTCCATTCATAAGTTCACTTGATTTATATATATATATATATATATTATTTGAGACTCCTAATTAATTTGTGAAAAATATATTATTCTTTTTTAATTCTTAAATAAATTACACTTCTTAAAATTTTTTTGAAAAATGAACAGTTATTTTTTACTTTTGAATCTCTAATTTTTTTTTTAATATCGGAAGAAAATTATATAGTGATAAATTTAAAATAATTCTCATTGAGTAGCCAATTTGGAAAAGATAAATTCTTATTTTAATGAAATTTTTATTTTTCTTAAAGAGTAATATAGTACAAAAATGTCATCAGAAAAATAAATAGAACAATAAAACACAAACCAGTTAGAAATTATAATTACAAGATAATACTTTCTCCCATGTCAAAAATAAATTGAAACTTTTATAAATAAAACTTTTTAATTTGATATTAAGTCTAAGTATAGATAAAGATATTATTTATTAATATTACTCAAATGAGACATATAAATTGTTAATTTTTCAAATTTTTGATATATGTAAGTTAACGAACCAAGTCGAACTACTTGTAAATTTAGTGTGAATTGAATCTCAAACTGTGGTTATAATATTATTAGATCAATATGAGTATATAAAACTAGGCTACAAAATTAGGGACATTGTGTTTTTTCTGTGTTAATATCTAAAAATTAAATAAATATTTTATTATTTATAAATTTTTATCACTTTAGTGATTCAAGGCTTTTTTTATGCAAACTTGTCTTTATTCTTTTGCCATTTGTTATATATTGTATTAGCAAAAAATAAAGAATATCCTCTCCAAAATATATTTCAACTGAAAAGTGAATACCAATGAAGCTTTAGCCGTGTGGGAAGGACTTATACCTTGCTTCTTTAAGTAGGATTAGTTGTATGTCACCATAAATATCAACTAAAGTGATTGATAATAATTCTTTGCTCTTTTCTCATTCCGTGGGTAACCATTTTAACTTTATTCCCTTGTCTTTAATCCCGATGAAGACATACTCATTTGAAAGAATTATTCTAGAAGCTTAACTGTTTAAAAACATTGGACACGTTTTCTGTTGTGTATTTTATATTATAAAAGTAATTAATTGTCACGACCCAAACTAAGAGCATGTAACTGGTAATAGGGTGGACTTACCAATCCTAGTCAACCTCACGAAACTCAACCAAACTAATTCTAAGTATGAAATTTCCTGGAAATTTATGCAAAACTGCCCCTAAAAAACAGGGCATATCTCAAATTTTTAACTTGTGAAAAACACGATTTGTAAATTCTAATAGCGACCCCAAATGGTTTGTATAACATAAAAGCAAGGTAAAAGAACATAATTCACAACTATTGAATAGCAAATAAGCAACTCAATCTCTAAACACTTGAACAAGATAGACTGCGTACATAAGTTCCAATTCAGTATATGATTCACATAATTCGGAATGAGTACATAAATCCTATCCGTGACAATCTGGAGCAATCTAGACTGCTACCACCCAAAATATACAAATGATGCAAGCAAAACAAAAATTCAAAAGAACAGTCCGCACGCTGGTACAACTGTGTGGGACTCACCAAAAGTATGCCCTGACTTAGTGGAGAAGGTTGGCTCCAAAATCAACGCAAAAATCTGAGGGAGAGGAAAAATAAAAGGTGAGACTACGTCTCAATAAGTAATAATATACAAATTCGAAAGTAAAACACATAAAGAAATATTAGTTTCACTGTTCAATTATTATTACATTATCATCACATCACTACATACATCACAAATTAACAAAAATGCAATCCAAAAGTAAGTAGTAAGTAAATAGCAGATTGGGCATAGTAGGCAAGAATCACGGGCGGGAATTACGAGTACCCACTGTCCCTATTTACCATCGTCCCTGCAATACCTAATTCTCAACAAAACCGCATCATCCCTACTAAATGCATACAACACTTATTTTCATTTATAGCAAACCGGTACAATAAGCGGGAATCACAGGCGAGAATCGTGGGCGGGATTATAACCATCACCCCTGTTTACTGCCGTCCCTGTTTACCACCATCCCTACAGTATCCAGATCTCAACAGAGCCGTATTGCACATAAATAGCGAAAATTTTCATTTTTCTCATCAAAGGTTTCAATCATCATATCACAAACCACATACATTTATTAACATACTCAAACAAGCACAAAGGAAATTATAATACTTGTAAAATATTGGAAACCCATATTACTACTCATGGGAACAACTGATGGCAGTGGGAAATCGGTGCTTGCCAGGGGGTTTTTGATCGATTATTCGAGGCTTAAAAAATCAGATGCGACCAGCAAGTCAAACGATAGCATACAGCGCCTAACAGTCAGCGCTCAGGTGGGGCGGCGAAGGTGCGATTTGGACAGTCGGTTTCTGGGCGACTCAACGAATTAACTCTTGATAGCTCGATCAAGTCAGTTTCCTAGTAGCTCGACTCAGAGTTGTGTGTGTTGGGTCAAAATGGCTTGGGCCAAATAGCTTGGGGTCAGATGTTTCCGGGCAGCTCGAGTAGAGCCGAGTGACTTCAGGTTGGGACAATGAAGAGTCGTTCGGTTTTCTAGGCAACACACATGGCCTAGTTTCGGGCGGTGCAATGCAGGCGACGGTGGTTTGAGCAACTCAAGCTGGTTCTAGGTCGGGCATTGCTGGTTCAGGCGATGGAACCGAGCAGCTGGTTCGGCCTAACGCTGGTTCAAGCAGCTGGCTGCTTGAAGGGTTCGGTCGGCCGGAATAAACTCTTGGGCTGCAGTAGTTCTACAGAGAAGAAAAAGGTAGAAAAGGGGAGAGAAAAGAGAAAGAAAAAGATGGAAAAAGTAGGAAAAAAAAACTAGGGCGGAGGGGGAAAATGGGAAAGGAATTGGGAAAAAAATCTCCCCCTGTTTTTTTCTTTTGGGATGTGACATTAATGAATTTAAGAAATTAAAAAAAATTATATCTCGAGGGCAGTACTCTAATTCTTTTAGTTTATTTATATATTAATAACAAAATAAGAGTATAATGTTGAACATCTAAAGAAATTATTTATAGGGTTATACTATATGATTTTATAATTTGATGTACAACAGTTTTAATGATAAATAAATTATTATTTATAAAAAAATTGATGCAATATATTAATATATTTGTGTGAGTTATTTTTCAACAGTTTTATTTTTTTGCTTAATTTGCAGTAGTTTGGTATGTTTGTATTACTATTTTTTTTCACTACTTTTATCTAAATTTCAGTTAAAAATAATCATAAATAGAACTACCTAAATCCATATTTCATATAATTAATGGAATAATTGTAAATAATTAAAAATTTTTGTTAGATAAATATATACTAATATTTTTATAATAATCTAATTTTACTAGTATCTAAATCAACAAATATATTATTTTACGACTATTTATTTTAACTAAATCAAAAATTAAATCAGAACTTAAGAGTAAATAAATTTTAAATCGAAAGCAAAATTATATTGAAAAGAAGAATGTTAAGAATTAGATTTTAAAAATTATTAATAACTTATGTAAATTATTGATAATTTATTTATTTTATCTTAATAACTTCAAAATTTTATTTACAATCTAAGAAATTTATTTTATGGCCATATATACCACTTAAAAAATGGTAATTCAAACATTTTAATATAATAAACAATTATTATAACTATTTTACTAAATATTAACTTATCAACTTCTGTTATTTTTCAATAAAATTTGCAAACATACTCAATTTTTATACTTTCAACACCTTTTTAATTATTACTTTTTTAACACTTCCTTAAAAGTAAAGTAGTAACTTGTACAAATAGGTATTATAAGAAAATGGCATGATAATTTATTAAAGTTCATTATAATTTTCTATTTAGGTTTAAATTAAAAATTAAATCAAACTTATAATTTTCATGACAGCCATTAACAACGGGGTTTTCTTGTGGACACAGCCCATTTACAAGAGTAACTATGTGGCAAAGTGAATTAGTTTTTTTTTTTTTTACTAATCTGATTTGAATTAGTCGAAGTCTCGTGATAAAAATAAAATTCTCCCCACATGGACTTAAATCTGAGGCTTTATTTAAGGAGAACGGAATCTTACGATTCTAAATAACCAGCCATTAGTATATAAGACACTTATTTAATTAAAAAAAAACGTTACGTTTGGTATATGTGTTAATTTGTGATATGTAAAAAAATATTTAATATATCTGTCGGATATTCAAAATACTTAAAGAGATTTTTAAGGTAGAGCTCTCTCTTTCCAGTTGCCACCGACCTCCTCCCCCACAAAAAAAAAAAAAAAAAAGAAGGAAAATTCTATGTCGATGTGTATAAGGAGTGCTAAACATAAACATAGGTAGTTGAAGTAATTAATAGGTTGTCTTTGTAAATATCCATGTGCCGGAGGAGTGGGATTAAGGTCTGAGGATGGATGTTTCCCAATATCTGCCAACTGTTTTCTTTATTTATTAGAAATTTCAACCAATAATAAAATACAATTTTCATAATTCACCAAATTAAATAAACAAAAAATATTATTTCATTTTGTAAATAAATAAGAAAGCATTGCATGTTAACAAAATAATCCCATTTGACCCTGCACAAAGATGATCACGGCGTCTACTTTTGCTCACGTAATTATGATATAATAATATTGTTAAAATTTTATTTAAAACTAATGCGTGAAAGAAAAAGTTTTAATTAAGAAGAAAAAGAGAATAAAAAAATATTACAGTTGCCCAAAAATTAAATACTACACAAAAAAGTGATTTGCATAATGCATCATTATTAAAAATATTTAACTCTTTATACCTTACAGTCATTTAATTTTTTATCTTACTAAAGTACAAAATACTAAATTTTAATAAATCAGGGTGGATCTTATACATTACCCCGTACAGGACAACATGAATTCCTAACAATGTCAAAACAGTTCCATTCAAAATAATAATAATAAAATCAAAATTGCTGAAACCCGAGTCATTATACCGTGCCTTCATGCGTGTACCGATAAATTTGACTTTTGGGTGTTCATAATTTTAAGAAAAGAAACATAACCCACCTCAATGCATGCTTGTGCCCTACCATCCAGACTCCCACCGTTGGACATATTTGATGAATGTCTAATCATTTTGTAGCTCAGGGCGGTGGTTCCATGGAGGTTGGTTCATCAGTAAATCTTGCATTCAAAGCAGTAAAAAACAAAGAAAAATAATAAGGAAAAGAAGGCAACTTCAAATCTCGAATCATGAGGATAGCAGTGCAATTTAAATTGCTTCCTTCACAGCCAGCTCAGACTGTAATTGGTTATTCACATCAATTTTGGACCCACAAAATATCTTTCTACCCATGCTCTATCTCCTCATTAATTTTTTTACCCGTGGGAAAAAGTCACATTATTGTTGTCTCAAGCAATCTCTCTCTCTCTCTCCCCCCCCCCCCCCCTCGCTGGCACAAAAATAATGGTAAATTACACTAAACCCCCTGATTTTCACTTTACCCCGTGTAGGACAAAAAATGGGCATTTAATCCCCCTTTTTTCGCCATTGGCGCTTAATCTTCTTGAACTTTCTAGGATGGCACTTAACCCCTCCCTTACAGTTGACATTTGTAATATTTGTTAAAAAAAAAAAAAAAAAAAAACTGAAGAACCCAGAAACTGGCCGAACAACCCAGACGGATTTTGCTCCAATAGGAGCTTAACAGCTCCAAGGAGCTTTTGAAATCTGGTGTATAGGGACAAAACGCAGTGGGAAAAGCCGGAATTAAGTGAATTAGTGAAAAAAATCTGAGAGAAAACGAGAAAAAGCAGACCGCAAGCCGCCGTGATCCCCGACGGGAAAAATTTGGAAATTTCAGAAGTTGGATTGAATTTTTCTCCGATTGGAAGCTAGCATCAAGTTCGTGGGTCACAAATTTGAGCTCAGGAAACCGCAATTTATTGGGTAAGTGGTTCTTTTCTTCTGATTTTGAGCTTGGACATCCGAGTTCAGGGAGTTGCAGAACTAGGTGTTCCACCCAGGTTCCAGGCAGAAGAGACGAGACCTGGACGCTGTCCAGGGTTGACCGATGTTAACCGGTCCAATCCAGCCCTATTAGGCTGGACTCGGCCGATTCAGGGGGTTTTCAGACCTCGATTCGAGAATCGAGCCTGGTTCTTGGTCCAGGGAAGAGAGGGGAATATTTTGGGACTGGTTTCGGGGCTGGAACCAGTTTGGTTCAGAGGGATTTGGAGAAAAGTAATTAAATCGACCGGTTTTTTTAAGGAAATTAGGCCGGTTCAAGGCTTTGGAGCCCGATTCAGTGGAAAATTTTTGGAACCTTGGCTGGTTCCATCTGGTTTTGTACAAGTTGAGTCTAGTTCTTGATGGTTTAAATCCGGTTCATTCTGATTCACCTCGGTTTAGGTGGATTTGAGCCTGGTTTGGCTCGGTTTGGTTCAGTTTATGGAAAATGAGTTCGGTTCAATTCGGTTCAGCAGGGTTTTGGTTGGTTTTAGTCCAGGTTTTGATAAATTAAGGTTAGTTTGGTTTGGTTATGAGGCTTGGGAATCCGGTTCAAGCTCGGTTTACGTTTTTAGAATCCGGTTAAGTTAATTTACGAGGCTCATTGATAATGAGATGTATTATGGGTTTAAGTACAAATTAAGTAAATAAGTGACGTTCCGATGGGGGTCTCGAGTTTCGTGTCAGGGGGGTCTGGGCGAGGGGTTAAGCCTCGGGCTGTTTTTGATAATTAGTTTTTTTTTTAGAAATATTTCAATTCTGTTTCTAATGTATGTGTTGGTTCTTGTAGATACTCCAGAGGAGACTCGCATCGATCAGTGAGCCGTTTGTCTGAGTTCAGCATCTAATTTTGACGTGTCCTGTGAGTGCCAATACTTTCTTACACATGTGACTATGTTTTGATTTCTGTATATCTGTTACATTATTTTTGATATTATATTATAAAATGAGAGACATGCATCATATATTTTCTTTGTGTGAAAAATGTAAATTTATTTGTTGAATTTAAATTGGACTCTGCCTCTATGTGATATATATGTGTGCTCTGATAAACTACACTGTCGGGAGTTTTCTGTGATTCTGATATGGGATGCTAGGAGTTCAGCCGGCGGACGACGTGTTGTTGTAGTGCGCGGGGAGCGCCCTGGTCCGATGATATGAGATATGTGATTCTGATTTCGGTAGGGGATCCCGGTGCGTTATATGCTACGCGAACTGTTCTGTTACTCCGACAGCTGTTTATTTTGTTTTCTGACTATGTCACCAGAGGCTATTATGTTTTGACAGATGAGATGATTATATATGTCTTTCTGATGATACTCCATTTAAATGTTGTGATGCATGTCACCGCATGTTTAGGACAGTACTGGCGTTCACTGAGTTTATACTCACCCCGTTTTCTCCCATTTTTCAGATTTCTATTCTGTTTGGCCACAGTTGCTTCTGAACCGAGTCTGTCCGCCACTACTTCTATTGATGTACGGGCACACTTGTATATTTTAGTTTGTTGTTGTATTCTAGAAGTTCCATGTATCACTCAATTATACCTGACACATTTTGTACGAATAAGAGTCTGTTATGATATTTTGATTCCATTCCAGTTATGTATAACATTTTCTGTCTTTTCTGTTCTGTTTCGAAGCTTATTAAGATTGTAACCCAATCCTAGTGCCGGTCATGCTCTTGGGTTAGGGTGTGACAACATTGAAAACCCAGCATATGCTCCTTTATAACGGTTAAGATACCCAGATCAACACTTGATTAAAAGTGCGTTTTGTGTGTTTTACAAGGACAAGTATGTTACATTGCTTCCAAGGAAACATTTTTGTGTAACTGTAATTACAATCCAAGTTTGGTAAAGTCGTAAAATTCAATCATGAAAGGTAAAAGTCGAAACAACATTGGGTTGGCATGATGCCAGACCAAAAAAAAGTCAAATAAAATTAACTTTCATCTTAAAGGGTGGGGAATTAGCCACACCCAAAACTAATTTTCACCTTAAGGGTGGGGAATTAGCCACACCTACCACGGCACTTGAGATTCCAGGCTCGCGTCTCGCACTTTTAGTTTACTGGTAATACTTCTAATCTTACCGTCTAATCTTTCCTATATGCCTCATAATTAGTGGCTGGTGAATGCACAGAAATCACATACCATTATGAGTTTGGAGGAAAATCATGCATGTGCTGAAAAAGTTGAAGTGATATATAATTATGGGTTTGCATGATTTTTCACCTGAGGGACCTCAAATTTACCTGCCTCTGTCCTGTGATTGGACTTAGACAAATGCTAGTGGAGATTAGAGGAATAAGCAATTAATTCAATTGGTAATTCTCTAAACTTGAATTTACTTGGTTAATTAAAGAAGGGTGTAACTTATGAACTCTCTGTTTTCTATGACGAACTTTAAACTAGTTTGGCGCATTCGGGGTCAGAAATTGTTTGAATTGGGTGGAGCTAAATGTGTTTTGTAGAGTATTTAAACACATTTAAAACATCTGGTCAAGAAATAAAACACATACATCTAGAAAAGTGGAGCTGGATTGATTGATTGATTAATTAATTAATTAGTCTCTTTGGTTAGGTGGTGATCAGAGGCTTTAAATGCTTGATTACTTTTTGTTAAAAATAAATATGGGTATCTTTGAAAGCTTGAGCTTTGAATTCTCCAATAATTTAATTTTTTTGAAAATGTTTTAATTATATAATTGTCTTTTGACCGTACTGATCAAAACATTAAATGCATGAGAAGAAATGGCCACAAGTTCTTGAACTGAAGTCCTCCTTAAGATCTCTGATTCGTGGTTGCGTGCGCCTGTTCAAGGGCTCATATTTACCACATATTTATAAATGCGGACCCTGAATTTACACAATCTTTCACTTAAAGCCCATGGTTTTCCTGTTCTTTCTAGGTATAAAATTGGGGGAGCGAAATTTAAACTTGCTTCCAAAAAAATGGAGGAGAGTGAAAAAATGAAAGTCAAACAGAGATTTGGTTTGAACAATTTGTCAGGTTGTATCTAGAGGAAAATTAAACTAAAGCAACAATCTTTGAGTTATCAGTTTACAGATGATGTAATTAACGACTACTGCAAAGGGTGATAGTGATAATTTTAAAAAGATAATCACAAAGGTTGCTTCTGATTTATAAAGACTTTATTGGCAGCCAAACACAGTCGACATAATGTGACATTGGTCCAACCAAAGACGACCTAACTGGCACCTTCCAAGTTCAATGATGGTGAAGTCTTCATGAAATATATTTAAAAAATGTAAAAGTAATTTCGTATGATTGCCCTCCAATGTTCTAAGATTGGCTGCTAGTGACCTACAAGGTGGATCTTACAAAAGCAAGATCTGTGGGATTCCCCTGTCTAGGCCTTTTACAAACTTTGAGGCAAGAACATACTATACCCACTTTCATTCTAAGGGTAGATAAAATATATAAAAGGAATACGAAAGGGCTGTGGTGTCAAGTATCCATTTGAGTCCGCCCTGTCTTGGAAAATTTTATTTTGGTGTCTCACTTTTCAACTCAATTACAAAACTATCCCAGTAATTTTTAATTTCTACAATTTTATCTTTTCGCCTTCCTGTTAATAAAAGAGTATTTTAACCTTTAAACAAACAGTAATCAAACAAAATAAAAAGGAACAAAAAAAATTAGAGCCATTGACAAGTACCCATTGGAGTTAGCACTCATACTTTTCATCTTTTGGCTCAACACCACAACCCCTCCCCCCCCCCCCCTCCAAAAAAAAAAATTTTTTTTTTAGGGTTAAAATAAATTACAGTTTTAATTATTCACATGTTTAAGACAGTTCATGCGCTTAGAAAGAATTAAATTTTAGAGTAATCACTTATAAAGTGTTACTTTTAAAATAAATGATTTAATTTTCTGAAACATCAAATATTTAGATCTAAACTTCCTAGTCCCTCCTAATTCGATTTCTCCTTTTGGGAGAGGAAAATATATATATTTCAACTTCTGTGGGTGTTGCAGGAAAGAAAGAAAAAGGAAAGCTGCTGTGGGAATTATTTTTCCCCCATCTGCCTGGCTTTCTCTCCTTTCGGTACTAACCCTACTTTCTGATACCTGCTGAATGATTGGTAGTGGTGGAATGGACAAGCTCAAAAAGGGGTCTCCTTATTATTTAATTTCTTCAAAAAAGCGATGCCTTTTAAGAGAACTTATCTGTGATCTCTAAGATGGCTTTGGGAGCTTGTTCTTTTTGCAGTAGGTGGCATTTTTATAAGCCTCGTCTAATCTCCCACTAACTTTTTACTTGGAAAACAAGTGACTTTTAGGCAATGAACTAAGAAGATAAGCCAGCTTGCATTAGCTTAATTAATTGATGTTTATCTACAAGGTACCTTAAAATGACGTGGAATTAAAAAGTTCGAACAGTCACGGATTTGGTACGTCTAATTTAACCAGTGTTACAAAACCATTAATTAAATTTCACAAAAATCTTTCTCGTTAATTCGTTAATCATCATTGAAATCAGATGGCGATTATCACTAACACATTGGACTTTTAACTATAATCGTCATCCAAGAGTAGGTTCATTTATTTAAATTTTAGGCGGCTTACCAAATTAATGATTCTGCAAGTGGTTGAGAAATGCCCAATTAATGGGACCCTTCTCAAGCACTGTTGAGATGATCATCACAAGGGATTACGATGGTGGGGACGAATGAAGGCTGTGACCCCACCAATTTCAACTAATACCACCAAAATAGTGAAATCTTTTTAAATGCTCGTAAAATGAACTTTAACATCAAAATTATCTCTGTTATTTAATTATTATGTTGTTTATCTAATCAACTATCAAACAAGTCTTTTCTTCCAAAAAAAAATACTAGTAAAATTTATCTTTAAAAGAGTATTTGTCTATTTAAGTGATATTAATGCCAAATAAAAAAATATTATTCTTATATCTCACATGAAAAGTTAAACTTACAAGTTAGAAAAGTGAATTCAGTTGGCGCGGAGCGGAATGCTAACAACAACCAACACAACTGTTAGATAAGTGGGCTCTCACGCATGGACGAGAGATCCATACATCCAATAGGCATGCTGGTGCTGCCCAATTGAATAAGCACCCGGCAACATCAATTTCATTAAAAGGTCGGCCTTACCCATTCATATGAGATATACCACATTCAATATATTAAACAAAAATGAAAAAAAAAAGCCACCTATCCAAGGGAAATGGGTTACCGGCAACATATATCTTTTAACCAAATCTTAAAGCAACCCCATAAAAAAAAAACACAATAAATAAATTAAAAATAGAAAGAAGAAAACCCTGACGAGGAAGTGATTGATATGGCTACACCAACAATATAACCTGTTGGAATCCTGGAAACTGATAAATCAGGCTATATACAGGAGTAAAGACAGAGACAAAAAGAAAGAAAAAAAGAAGAAGTAACTGGATTTACCTTGACAGTTGCAGAGATAACAAAGAACAGAAACTGAAGCGTGAGGAGGAGAAGAGCTAACATATGACATGACGGTTGACAAATCCCAGTTGTTGCTTCTTTATTTATTTATTTATTTATTTTTGGTTCTGGGTTTAAAGAGGTTGAACTTGAACATATGCAAGGAAATTACAAAAACATCCTTAGCCTATAGGCGTGTCATGTTTTTTCATGTCAAACAAACCTAAATCTTGTTTTACTTAGGTTTTTGAAGCATCTGAACTTCCCTAGTCTAATTTCTGGCAAGCTCTTAAGTTCCCATGCATGATCAACTAATCCATGCAAAAATAAATATTATGTAACTGTTAAGAAAAAAAATATCTTTATGTAGATACATTATAAGAACGCTATATAATAATATATGTGTGCGCGCGTGCCCGTGCATGTATTTATTTCCTAAGCAGCCATGAACAAAGCATGACAGTAGCGTGACATCACTGACCCATTGAGCTTTGAGGAGCAAAGTTCTTAGTTGAGGGGAAGGGAAGGTCAGGAACTCAATCAAACTGCTGCTGAAACCAAATATAGAGACAAATTGAGTACAAGGTTCCGGCATACCATCATTAGATACAGGGAATATATGCCTCTGTTACAAATTTTAGGGTCACCATTCTAATCAACATATACATGTTTTGGCAGCAGTTAAATGGCATGCTGTTCTTGTCCTTCAAATAATTCATCATCACCCTCTTTGTGTTGGACTATGAGTGTCTATTTTTTTTTTTAAAAAAACTCATATTAGTAAATTTGGATTATTATGTAGATTATTACTAAATTAATTAATTTGATCTTTTATATCATAAAATTAAATATTTAAAATTGAAATTATACTCAACACATTAAAGTCATTCGTAAAAATACAAAAAAGAAAATCCAAACTTCATATTTCAAATTCTCCCTCTATCTTTCCAATAAGCATTTTAAAATATCATGTTCGACTAGACCATCTCTCTCTCTCTCTCTCTCTCTCTCTCTCTCTCTCTCTTTCTCACATGGTAGTTTTAGGATTTGGAATGATGGGCCTGTACCCGTGTTTGGTGCAAGATCCACTATTAGATGGGGCTCGATACCCGAGTCCGGATGGACAATGGTCAATGAATCAAATTATTCTCTTTACCAAACATGAGGCCACACCAATTCCTTAATTATAAAGCTTCCATTATTCAACTGAGTTAAAAATATATATTACTTACGAGAATGAAATTTCTCTTAAAATCAATAAACAAATAAGAAAGTCAGGGAAGACTTTTTTTAATTTATCATCAGAAATTAGAAAAATCTCTTATTGCGGCACCAACTTAAAATTATCCATACAAATTATAAGCTTTTCAGTTACTCAAATCAAACTAATCCAACCATGGTCAGCCAAAACTCTTCTAAAAAGCAGAAACGGATATGTTCACCAGCAAGCAGAACATGTGGGTCAGGTTGCAAATACCAGCATTAAAGAGATTCTTGTATAAAGCACAGAAAGCTAAGAGGCCATGTTTGTTTAGGTCCCAGAGACACATGTCTTTGTTTTTTTAAATCAAATGTCAAAAAAATCTGTTCTTTTACATTGTGTTTAGGAGCTGTCTAAAGGTTATACTCCAAAAATGTAACAACCCAAATTTTAAATTTTTATTAGTTCAGGGACTAATTTGAAGGAATTCAAACTAAAGGGGGCTGAGTTGGAAATATCCCAGGGACCGATTTGAGAATAGGCAAAGTTGAGGGACCAAAATTGGATTTCAGAGAAATCTGACAGGAACAGTGTTCAGAGCTGTTCCTCGCCGATTTTCCCATGTCGAGCAATGATTTTAGCTTGTTTTTCACGCCTTTGTGCTTGTTTTCGAAGAGCCTGTTGAACCCCTAAAACAATTTCAACTTCGGACCAAGGGTGAGGAGTTTTCTTGAGAAGTTCTGGGTCATTTGGTCCGCAGGAAACCAGAGGGAAGATCTGCGATTGTGAGCCGATCGGTGTGTTTTACTCCGATTAATCGTCGCCGCAAGGGTTGCCGGAGTCAGCGCTGGGACTGGGTTGTTCGAATCGGCCGAGGTGAGCTTCGTTTCCTTTTTGATTTCTTTGTTTTTGGTCCGGGTCATGTTACAGACCCGGACGCTGCTTTCGAGTTAGAAGGCGGGTGAAGAAGACGGACTTGGTTATATCCGGGTCCGTGCTGAGCTGGCTCGGCCGAGTCGACTCGGCTCACCGGGTTGACTCGGCCAGCTGGTGTGGGCCTAGGCCGGTTGGGCCTGGGCCAAGTGTTGGGTGGGCTGGGCCTTTGGGCCCGAGTGCGCTACAGGCCGTGACCCTGCCAGGAAAAAAAAATGTTGGGCTCGGGTCGGGGGGAGGCCCGAGCAAGGTGGGCCGGCCCAGTTGAGTGGGCTGGCCTAGGCGGGTTCGAGTCGCAGCTGAGCTGAGCCGAGCCGCTGGGCTGGCGGCTCAAGCAAAAAAAAAAAAAAAAAAAGAGGGAAAAAGGGGAAGGGTTTGGCTGAACCGGCCAGAGGCTTTGATCGGCTGGTTCAGTGGCCATTTTGGTTTAGATTTGGGAGGTTGGACCGGTTCTGGGTTCGGGGGGGATGAGGGCTATCAGACCAAGTGGGTTCGGAAAATTTTGGGTGCCCGGTTCAAGGTGAACCAGTCTCGGTTTGCGTGTCGATGCTTAGGGTTAGGGTTTTTGACCCGGTTCGGAGCTGGTTTGAGCCCTTTTCGGCTGGTTCATAGTGGTTTCTAGGGTTTTGGGCCTTCTGAATCCGATTTTGAGGGTTTCGTGGTCATTCGAGTTGAGTCAGAGGTAGTTTTGAATTGGGTCAAGTCGGTTCGAGGGTTTTGGAGAGTGGTTCGCTGCGGTTCGAGGTCTGTAAAGGCTGGTTCCGTAAAGTTGAGAGTGGTTATGTCACGCCCCGAACCCCGGGCCCGTGACCGGCACTGGGATCCACCAACCCCAGTAAGCCTCAACAAAACTAGTCAAACTCCAAATATATAAAACATACACAAAGTGTAATAATATAACATCCAAAAATCATCCGGGATCTTGTCTGAGAGTACAAGGAAGCTACTCTAGAATACAATCAGGTAAAGTACAAAAGAGAAATGCCCGTACATCCATCGAGTCCGCTGTCGTCAACTTCCACGCTGGCACGCTAACCGAGGCAAGTACAGTCAAAAGAATCTGGAATGTTTAAAACTATGAGTCGCGAAACTCATTGAGTACGGATGATACCTAATCTATGCATGTCAAGATACATATCATAGCACAAGTCTAAACCTTAAGCATACAGCGATTAGTAAAACATATCAATATACACTCAAGAATGCTATCAGCCAACATCAAATCACATCACTGGACTCAGGCCTACCCCACACTAGACGCTACGGTCACCGCACTCCAGCCGAGTCTCTGCCGTCCCCTCACGGACTCAGACCGACTCACCTACTGGACGCTACGGATCACCGCACTCTAGCCGAGTTCCTGCCGTCCACAAATCCCGTCACAGCACACCACCCTCACATCCAAGTCAAACAGATATACAGCCCATATACAGTCCATGTCTCAAAACCAAAATCACATACCGACACGACTCCCCAACAGTTCACAAAACACATAGCACATAACCCGAGTAACATATAATTAAAACACAATTTTCAACCCACAAAATCATCATATCAGAAATCACAGTATGAACACAAGCATAGAGAAGATATCATCACTTACAGTACAGACGCTAAGCCAAAACGAGAGTCCCGAGTCACCTAACCCGACTCAGTGATCCGAGTGTGCCCCTGCCTGCGAATCTGCAATCAAAATCACACAAAACCATCACCAACGCCAAAACCGGTACAAGAAATAGGCTCGGTAGCCTCAAACTGAACTAAAATCCCAAATCGGCCCCGGGCACGCATCTCGAGGCAACTCGACCTGTCACCAGAACCTACGCGACTCACTAATACAGAACAAATCTGCTTAACCACCCTTAACACTACGGAACTAGCCTCCACAAAACTCGAACCATAACGAACCGGTCCCCAAAACCCTCGAACCGGTTTAGCTCGGTCTAAAACTACCTCCGACTCAACTCAAACGCCACGAAGCCCTCAAAATCGGATTCAGAAGGCCCAAAAACCCTAGGAACCACTATGAATTGGCCAAAAATGGCTCAAACCAGCTCCGAACCGGGCCAAAAACCCTAATCCTAAGCATCGGCACGCAAACCGAGACCGGTTCACCTCGAACCGGGCGCTCAAAATTTTCCGAACCCACTTGGTCTGATAGCCCTCATCCCCCGAACCCAAAACCGGTCCAACCTCCCAAATCCAAGCCAAAATGGCCACTGAACCGGCCGGTCAAAGTCCTGGCCGGTTCGGTCAAACCCCTTTCCCCTTTTTTTTTTTTTTTTTTTTTTAAGCCGCGGCTTGGCTTGAGCCGCCAGCCCAACGGCTCGGCTCGGCTCGGCTCAGCCGCGGCTCGGACCCGCCTGGGCCAGCCCACTCAACTGGGCCGGCCCGAGCCCAACACCCTTTTTTTTTTTTTTTTTTTTTGGCTCGGCCCGCGGTTCAAGCCCGCGGGCCGCCCAGCCCAGTGGGCTAGCCCAACATGCGGACCCGGATCCTTCCAGGTCCGTCTCCTTCACCCGGCAACCGGGTGTTCAACCCGGTTGCCTGTAACTGCCGGCTGTTCGGGAACAGAAAGGGAAAACAAGCAACCACATGGCTTACCTCGGCCGACGACCTCCCAGAGCTGCAGCACAACCCCCGGCGACCTCCCAACGTCGACCAATCGGACTGGATCGATCCAAACGCCTCAGGATTCAAGAAAACCGATCCGGCCACCCGTGAACCCAGTTCGGCCAAGAACCTCAAAATCCTCTCCAATCTCTCTCTAAAACGTCAAATAGCTTGAGGGCTTCTGCTTGTCGGACAAAGACGAGCCTAAATGCTCGATTCAATCGGCCTACCAACTCCTGATCATCACGGTAAGGGAGATACAGTAAACCGGGTACTGTTCTTGACAGAAATTTCTGTCAATTTGCAATCTAGTCCTCCAAACCTCATTTCCTATCAACCAGGTCCCTGACAAAAATTCAATCTAGCCCCCACCAAAAATCAATTATTGCAATAAGGCCCTCGGCCTTAATAAAGATGAAAATCCGGGTTATTACAGGTTAAGTAGACTTGTTCAGTGTTAGTGGGTCGCGTAGGTTTCAATGACAGACTTGGTACCTCGAGATGCGTGCCAAGGAGTCGATTTGGGATTTGAGTCCGGTTTGAGACTACCGAGCCTATTTCTCGTGCCGGTTTCAACGTTGGTGATGGTTTTGTGTGATTTTGATTGCAGATTCGCAGGCAGAGGCACACCCGGACTACTGAGTCGGGCTAGGTGACTCGGGACTCTTGTTTTGGCTTAGCGTCTGTACTGTGAGTGATGATACCCTCTCTATGCTTGTGTTTTCATACTGTAATTCTCTTACATGATGATTATGTGGTTTGGAAATTATATATGATTATATGTTATACTCGGGATGTGTTATGTGTTTTGTGAACTGTCAATGAGTTATGTTAGTATGTGATAATAGTTTTGAGATGTGAACTGTATAAGCATATGTATATTGCTTTTGGCTTATATGTGAGGATTGTTGTGTGATGTGAGGCGGCGGGGGCCACGGGCGACAGAGGCCGTGGATGTGATGTGTGATGTGAGGCGGCAGGGGCCGCGGATGTGATGGGATGTGATTTGAGGGACGGCAGGAACTCGGCTAGAGTACAGTGATTCGTATCGTCTAGTGGTGAGTGGCCTGAGTCTAGTGATGGGATTTGAGGGACGGCAGGAACTCGACTGGAGTACGGTGATGCGTATCATCCAGTGGTGAGTGGCCTGAGTCCAGTGATGAAATTTAGGGACGGCAGGAACTCGGCTAGAGTGCGGTAATTCGTAGCATCCAGTGGTGAGTCGGCCTGGGTCGTGCGAGGTAATTGCGATGCCAAGAACTCGGCTGGAGTACGGTGACCCATAGCATCTAGTGGTGAGTAGGCCTGGGTCAAGTGCTGTGACGTGAGGTGCTGTGATGTAATGTTTGGTTGCTGGTATTCTTGAGTGTATGTTGTTATGTTTTACTAATCACTGTATGTGCATGGTTTTTGGACTTGTGGCATGATATATGTCATGATATGCATAGATTAGGTATCATCCCGTACTCACTGAGTTTTGCGACTCATAGTTTTTAAACAATTCCAGATTTGTTTGACTGTACCTGCCTTGATTAGCGTGCCAGTGTGGGAGTCGGCGACAGCGAACTTGATCGATGTACGGGCATTTCTCTTTTGTATCTTTTCTTGATTGTATTCTAGAGTAGCTTATTTATACTCTCAGACAAGATCTTGGGTGATTTTTGGACGTTATATTATTGCACTTGTGTATGTTTTGTATTTTTGGAGTTCGACTGGTTTTGTTGAGGCTTACTGGGGTCGGTGGATCCCAGTGCCGGTCACGGGCCCGGGGTTCGGGGCGTGACAAAAAATTAGAACATTTGTTGTTGACATCTTAAAAACAAATGCTTCACTTCTTTTACAAATAAAAAAAGGGGGGAAGCACAATTTTCCTTCTGCATTGCACTTTGAAATTGCATAAGGGCTCCTGTGATTGGGTTGAACTTAAAGCACTTGCAATATTACATGGAAAAATTTCCTCCCCTATAATTGAATCATTCTTATTGAAATAATACTAGACATTACAAATGGTAATTTTTAATATATATATTTATATGTATGTATAAATCAATTCTGCCACACTTATTTCTAGAAATTTCAATTGGGGTCAAAAAACTCTCTTCAATCATAGACAATTGCAAAGTGGAAAAATGACTTGCACTTTACTCCGTTTGGTAATACAAATTTTGGTCCAACTTACTTATGATATTTTCGTATAATTTTCACCCTCAAAGCCAAAAAGAGATTAAATTAATAACAAAATTTTCTCCTCTCAACCATTTTTTCTTTTATGAATCGAAGGAAAATTCGTAATAATTTATTATTTTTAAATAAATTTCACAAATGTTCAATCATTTGACCTAAATCTTTAATTACTTTCTTTTTAAATCATTTAAAGTGGAAAACTTTGGTCCTGGATAGAGCATGAGCTGTCCCTGTTTTTATAATTTCATTTGTAGTTTTCTAAAGAGACACATCTTTTGTTGAAACCCTTGTGGACAGCCACTCCACGATGACTTCATAATTGCAGAAATGAAAGAAGCAAAATAATTTGGAGGCCTGCGTTCATGTGTGTGTGTGTGTGTGTGTGTGTGTGATCTGTGCAATCTGTTTTCTGATGAGATTTGCTAAGTTGGTTGACGAATCCATTTGTATGCAGACAAGCTCGGGTGCATGAAGAAATGTAAATAAAATAGAAGAATTAAGTTGGGTGACGGTCCCTCAATTTATCCATATATTCAATTTAATCTCTACTTTTTTCCCTATATTGGTCGTTTAACTTTTACCAGAATATCCTATAAAATTAGCTAATATGATATATTCTAATTATTTCACTACCAGAATGATAGTAACATGGACATATTACTTATTCAAGAGGGTTATTTTTCAACAATTTTCAATTTTAAATTGAAAAAAAAATTTTTTTTTATCTATTTAGATTATTTGCTTTTAAATTATTTTTTCTCTAAATTTTAGTAAAAAATAGCAATTAGAAGTACTTCTCGTAACAAATGGCATATATGTAAAAAATTTAAAATATTGTTGGACAAACACACTTCCAGGATTTTAATTGAATTTCAATCTTATCATTCACCAATTGAGAACACAAAAACCCTAAACGTATTGCACATTTTATTTATTTTGATTAAATAAAAAATTAAATTAGATCTTAGGTAATAAGTAAAATCATATTTTTAGATTGGGAGCAAATTATATTGGAAAGAAAAATGTAAATAAATTATGCTTTTTAATATTATTATTAACTTATATAAAGATAACTGTATAAATTATTAATATATATTATTAATAACTATATATATTATTAATAAATTTTTATTTTTTATCTTAATAACATCAAAATCATATCTAAAATGGCTACATATATCACTTATTAAAGAAACGGAATTTTAAAATAATAAACAATTATCACAACTATTTTATCACATATTTTTAACAAAATTTGCAAATATATCTAACTTTTACACTTTCAAAATTTTTTAATTATCAATATTTTTCAATATTTTTTTAGAAGCAGTTGCTCTCATAATCAGACTTACAATGTTGAGCTCTTTCTACTAGAGGTGTTCATCAGAACCAAACCAAACCATTTAGATCGATTAAATTATAGTTTGATTTGTTTTAGTTGAGTTTGTAAATGATTTTTTTTATATAATTTAATTTGATATTTGATATCTAAATAAATCATATAAACTTGAATTAAACTATATAAATTATACATATAAAAAAAAATCATGTATTCATTTTATAGGTTTTCCCTATTATTTCACTACACATTTTTTTCTTTTACTATTTTTAATATTTATACTTCTTTTATAGTTAATTATTTTTCTTTTCTAAAATGGTGATATTTATTAATATGATTCAAAGTATATTATACTATTTAAATATATTAACGGTAAAATATATTATTATTATAAGTAGTTAATAAATAATAAATTTATTAAATTAAACAGATTAAAAAAATTTAATAGTTGATATTTAGATAAAATTATTAAAATATTTTATAAAAATATTAAATTTAATCTATTTTATTTTTTATAAATTATAAATTATAGCTTAAAATCAAATCATATGATAAGATAGATTTAGTTTAATTTCTAAAAAAGTTTGAATTTGAGCGCTCCTACTTTGTACCATGTAAACCACAAAAATAAAAAGGAGAAAAGAAAAAAGAAAGCTGCTGAGATCCCTCGACTGTCTTGATCATTAGAATAAGTGGGTCGCCCAGTCCCCACGTGAAGAAAATAGCTGACGTCGAAGCAGGAGTCAACACCAACCCCTCAACATTGGGTGCTGAGAACAGGGCGACCCACTAGTTCTTCTCTCCAACAGTTACAGTAGCTAATGATCTGAACGATTTCTTTTTCTACTATTTCTTTCCTACGTGGCTTACCTCATATTAAGGACTCAGCATCGTGCTTATCTTGTTGCCATGTAGGTAACAGATCTTCCAATTTTAAATAGCGTTTCTAACAAATTCCATCAACTTGTCCTACCTTGGCCATAAACAGAAGTTGTTGAGTGACTAATATGGACAAAGAAAAATTAATGGATCAAATTGAACATTCAGGTAAAATTGAGGGACCCACAATAAAAATTATAGTAAGCCTTACCTTCAATTTACCAGCTAGCCAAGTGACGCAGCACAGTCAGATAGAGAGAGACCCCCGGGGGAGGGGGGGGGGGGATTTGTTTTGTTGATTAAGATGTTGGGCTCAATCCTAGTTGGGAATGTGGATTGGACTCAGAACATGGGCTTTTCTATTTGGTTTCCTTTCATGGTCACAGATTGGGTCGCTGCGGTTGGGCCTCTAGCCTTTTCGGGCCATAAAAGATTTAAGAATAATATCGAAGGAAGAGAGAAATCAACTTCTACAAGTTCCACATGTTGTCACCAAAAAGAGGGGAAAAAAAGTTTAAGTTCCACATACACATAATAACAGTTGGCAAACATGAAAGCAGCACAGCAATGAGTTGTGCTAGAGGAGCCACTCTTGCTAGCAATTTACAAACACCGTTCAGCATCAAACATGGAACCTGAACTCCTAAGAAAAGCCGCTAAAACTTCTTCCACCGTTAGGTTTTTGTCGCTTTCAAGCCATCATTAGCAATCTCCCTCCCTTTATTCCACGCTATCCGTCCCTTCGGCTACTCATAAATGCACCAACCATAGCAAGCCGTGCAGGAGACTAAAGGGAAGGATAGAGTACAATAGACATGGCCATCAATGGAGAACAAACAAGAAGCCACGATGACCAAAAATCTCCCCTTCTGCGAGACAAATCCTAACCTGAAACACAAAAGAAAACGCTGTTCTATAGAATCTCCAGCCAGACGTTTAAGAGCGCAGCCCACGTAGCTAATCATTTACCTACAGGGACTGTCCTTGCTTTCCAAATTCTATCACCTATTTCAACAAATCAAGGAGTCTGCGATTTCTCCTTGACATACTGTCCACTCTCAGTGGGATGCTCTGTTTCATACTCAGCTTCACAGACAGCATCAAGGACGACAAGAACGGAAACATTTGTTATGGATTTGCCACATTTCATGGCTTGTGGGTCGTTGACGGCTCAGCTACTTTATCAGCTGAAGATGGTGGCAAATACAAAATGAAATTTTTCTTACATGGGTTCATGTCAGTGTTTGTTTCTGGAGCTGTTGCACCGTTTGATAAGGATGTCATGGACTGTTTCTATCCGATGTCATGGACTGTTTCTATCCAATGTCATGGGAGGAGATCAAATTACTTTAAGAACGCTGCCAACTGGACTTGGGGTCAATTGCAACGTCGTGTTTGTTATCTTCCCTAACCATCACCATGGAATTGGCTTCCCTCTCACAACTGACTAACATTCTCTCGTGTCATGCGCTCTGAGGTCCTCTTGTGATTGATTCATTTTAGAGCTCTGCTTTGAGAACCATTCCCTTAATTTCCCCTTTCGCTATTTGTTATGTCATATAATCTTAATCTGCAACTAAACCATTGTTTTAGTCAAATAAGGTATTGAGCTCATCTCGTTGAAAGTTTCATTTAGGACCACCTGCCAAGTGATGTTCATTTTCAGATTATAGTTCAAAAAATAACCACGAGAATAGTGAAGCCAATGCTTGGTAGGTCGAGTCCAAAAGATTCTGCAATAAAACAGCAAAAAGAAGAATGTTCTTTCTATTAATTATACCCACCAATTATAGTTAATAGTGAGGGAACATAACTGTAGAAACTGAATCCACTAATTCAAGAATATCACCTTCTCAACAGGAGCTATTTAACAAATCGAAATAAATCGTTTAAATTGACAAAATTGTAGTTTAGTTTAATTTAATTTAAAAATTAATTTTTTATATAATTTACTTTAATATTTGATATTTATATAAACTGTATAAATTAAATCAAATTATATAATTTATATATATACATAACTAAAAATCTTATTTTTATATATAAAATATATTTTTATTATTCAGCCATACATTTTTTTTTGTTATCTTTTATATTTATATTTATTCTAATAATTAATTATTTTAGAAGTTCACTAGTATAATAATATTTATTTTAGAATATAATATCTACTAGTATAATTGAAATTTCATAATATTTTATAAATATTTTTATTGTATAATGTATAACTATTATAATTAATTGATAGATAATGAATTTGTCAAATTAAACATGTTTGAAAAAAAAATTAATAACCAATATTTAGAAAACTTTATCAAAATTTTTATAAAAATAGTGAATTCAACCTATTTTATTTTACAAGTCACAAATTGTAATTTAAAATCAAATCAAATCATAAATTGTAATTTAATTTAGTTTATAAAATTACATATTTAAAAATATAATTAATTTAAATTTAAATATCAAATCGACCCGAACTAAACTAAACCATAAACACCCCTACTTCTTAATATATGCCTAATTCATCTTGGACTGAGGCTTTCTTTTTCTCTCAGTAAGTTCACTCAGAAGGCTATGTCTCTACCTAACAAGGTTCTTTTTCTCTCGGTAATTCATCATATCCATTTTTCCACTATATTTCCCATCCGTAGTATTGTTTTCTTAATAATTCCCTTTCAAATTAGGAAACCAATTATTCGACAAACATAATATGGCGTTTTGCTCATTTCTCAATCCGAACATGACAGATAAAACAGCAACAACAACTCCCCTCCACCACCACCACCCCCCCCCCCCCAAAAAAAACACACACACACACACACAAACACGAGGAAAATTTGAAAAAAAGGACGACACACCACAAGCAAACACCAAAATGCAATATTATGCATGCAAATTTTTCAAAAATCTCATCTAAGTGTAGGCTCCATGTACTTAAAGATCTCACCTCTTTTATTTATCCCTTCTTTCTGTTTCTCTTTGCCTCTCCCCTTTCCCTGGTGGGGGTGGGAGTTACTTAAGACTTCTTATCTTATGCTAAGAGCCACTACAAGACTTAATGCATCAAACTGAACCGCCTAGTTCTTCAATGAAGTTGTATGTACAAACCTGCAAATGTGAAATGTACAGATTTATCTTATAAGGTGAATTAATACTGATGCAATCCATTCCGTAGATTCTATTGGGACGGAAGCAGGCCAAGGAACTCGCTTTATGAATGAATGCATGCTTCTGATGTCAAAAACAAAAGCAACAACATAAAAGTCATACCCTTAATAGCTACTAATGCTTGTTAAATAATTTACTATATCCAGCCTCAAAACTTTGCCAATTAATTAAATCGGGTCCTGCACAGAAGTTTTGTGCACCTTAATCCAATACTCAGTAACAGACTACATTCCAGCCTCAACAGATTTTCCCATTAGTTCAACGTGTACAAACTCAGCAGCTTCACGCACCTTTCTTCGATCCCAAAATCCACTAACCAAGGCAGTCCATATTTCCTCATCAGGGATACATCCATCAAACACCATCTCGTCAGTGATACGAGCAGCTTTATGCAGATCACCTTTCTTAGAGAAATAAGTAATCAGATAATTATAAGTTTTAGCCTCAACAGAAAGTCTCCTAGTGCGCATGCTTAAATATAATTGAAAAGCTCGGTTTGGATCACTTTCTGTTAAGAGGCCTTGGATTACGGTATTATGAATTCTAATATGAAGGCTCCATGTTAGACGATTCGGTGAGATACCCTCAAGAACCATCTCATCAAGGAAATTTGCTGCTTCCTGGAACTTTTGAACATTACAAAAGCCACTTATGATTTTCCAGTATAATCCTGCATCCGGTTTCAATCCCTGAAGCTTCATTCTATCGAAAATCTCTAAAGCTTCTCGAAGTCTGCCTTCTTTACAGAGTCCATGTATTAAAGTACTGTAAGTGATCACGTTGGGCTTGTGGCGTTCACTAGCCATAATTTCCAATAGCTCCAGGGCTCCTAAGCAGCATCCACTCTTGCAAAGTCCATCTATAAGAGAGGTGTAAGTGATCACGTTGGCTTGATACTTTTGCTCTTCATCTCTTCAAGCAATTTCATAGCTCCATCCAGATCATTTGACTGGCACAAGCCATGAATCAACAAAGAGTACGTCACAACAGTAGGTGTACAACCTTTGCATCCATCTCTGAGAAAAGCTCCTTTGCTTCGCTTATCTTCCCAAATCTACAGAATCCATTGATCAAAGTACCATATGTGTAGGAATCTGGAATACACCCATGCTTATGCATCTCGCGGAAAATCTGAAAAGCAGCATCCAAGGTCCTATTATTCTTGCACAAGGCCTTAATCAAGACATTAAGGGAAGTAACGCTTGGAGGAAGACCCTTCCCTCTCATATACCTATAGAACCTTAAAGCCATCTTTAACTGATTTTCACCAACCAGAATAGCAAAGACTGTGATGTAGGATTTCTGAGTAGGCTCACACTCATATTCCTTCATCTTCTGGAAAATCCTAATCACCTCTAGAGGTTTGTGAACACGACCATAGCCTCTACAGATAGAAAGAAATATATCCTCTGTAATGTTACATTTTTCAACCTTCATCCTATCCACTAAATCCTCAGCTGCTCTGAACTGATTTGCAGAAACCAATCTAGAGCTCATGAGACCAAAGGTGCTGTGATCGTGACGAAAACCATTACTATACTCTGCTGTAGCAGCATCAAAGACAAGAAGGGCCTTTTGTATGTCTTTTTCTGCTCGGATCAGCTTCTCAACAAGAGATGTTGTGATTTGTTTTGGCCATTTGATAATTGCCTTGCTTGCCATTGCTGAAATATCCTTCTCCAGTATCACCCCCAAACTGAACAGATTCTTTTGAGCCTGTTTCACTCATCTACTAAATAATCAAAATATATTCAAAACCAAACAGCTACTGCAACGTAAGGATTCCGAAAATGCCTACTAAATCCCGTTCAGCGTAAAGCAGTGTTTCTTGAGTCAGACATTTCGTCAAACAAATAGAGGACACTTGGTTTTAGATGAAGTTTGCAGGTACGTTTCTCGTTAATGTGGTCGTCTTGCTTCCCGAAATAGTACCCATAGAAGGAAATATAACTAGGGTGCCGCAGAAAGAATTCGGGCTACCAACATGGTGTGCTGGTCTTTCTGGTAGGAATAAAATAAATTACAATAGTCTCAATACAATCAACTTTATCGTAGAGAAACCACAATCACAGAAATTTGAACAAATTCCCAATGCAAACATTGACTGGTAGAGAACAACATGATAAAAAGGCAGGAAAAGGGCAATACGCAGAGGGCAATACTTGCTGCGTCCTTATCTATAGAGAGACGGATGAAGGAGGAAGAGAACATACTAGCTTGCTGGGGGAGAAAAGAGGCGATCCGACGGGCTTAGTTGGTGTTTTGGTGGAAATTATAGCGTGTTCTTCGGGGTTTGTCCAAGTTGCAACGGCGGAAGCAGACGGCGGAAGTCTTGACAGGGTGCGGATGGGACGGCGGGAGCGAAGCGGCTGCGTTTAGAATTAAAAGGCCTCAGGACTTCGTTACATTTGGCTAAATTACGAAACTGTTTCCCCGCTATTTACTATTCTTAATTTGCGATCGTTGGGTAGGTTCAATTGGATAAAGTATGGTAGGGTAAATAGTTGAATAAAGGATTTTAATTATATATTAATTTAGATAATTATTTTATTTAATAAATATAATAAAAGTGATAATTAGTAGTGATAGTAGGGATAATATTGTTTAAATAGGTTGGATAGAAATCAGATAAAATTATCTTACCCCTCTTCCAATATAGTTTATCTGAATTTGGTTCTACTATTATCCAATCTCTCTCCTACCCGGATTTTCCGATTCTATTTTATTTGATTTACCAAATATGAATTCAAATAGGATAAGAGTGGATAAACTATTTTTATCTACTATTGTCCACCGTACAAAACGTGCCCTGCTACTCAGAGTTCTATTTTTTTCAATCAAGTAATTTGTGTTGTTAATTTGTAACAATGTGACTCCTTTCCTCAAGCCACTTCCGTCGCCAAAATTTTTGAATAAAATAAAGGGAAAATTATCATATGATTAGCTTAGTTTAATTAATTATCTGAATGATTATTTTTTTAATAGATAATCTGGCATATTTAAAAAAAGTTGTTATACAATTCATTGTAAAAATTTTTATTTGTATTAAGAGAAATAAATTAGAAAAAGAATGAGAATATCTTAGAGAGAGAAAGTTAAATAAAATTAGAGAGCGAAAAGTTTAGAGAGATAAATTTGAAGATTATTAAAGAGAGAAAGTAGCAAAATAATATATTGAAATGAAGTTTTAGAGAGAGAAAATTAAAAAAAAATTTATAGAGATAGATTTCAAACAATTATAATTTTAGAGATAAAAATTTTAACAATTATAATAAAAATATTACAAAGAGAAAGTGAATACGAAATTAGAGAGAGAAAATTTAAAAAATTTATTGAGAAAATTTTAGAGAGAGAAATTTGAAAATTTTAGATAAAGTAAGTTTGAAAAATAAAGAGAGAAAATTCTAGAGAGATAAAGTTGAAGAAATTAGAGAGAAAATTAAAAAAACAGAGAAAGAGTTAAAAAATTAGAAAAAAATTAAACATAGAGAGAGAAATTTGAAAACAAAATAAAGAAAATTTTTTCAGAAGAGAAATTGAAAAAGATTTAGAGAGAGAAAGTTAATGAAAATTGAAGAATAACAAATTGAACAAGATAAAATTGAATTTGAGTGCCAAACAAATTATTGATTTTTAAGTTAACTCATAATATATAGTATTAACCAAATTGTATTAAATTTTAATTGAAATTATTTTAAGAAAATATATAAAAAAAAAATTTAAATTTAAAAATTAAAAATTATCATACATCTTCTAAAAGGATAGGAGAAATAAAGATACACTTAATTCTTTATTTTTGAATGGGTTCGTCGTACTATTTTTTGGTTTTTATATAAATGGGTGCAATCAGGTATTTCTTCAAGAAAAAAAGATTATTTTAAGAAATTGAAGAAGCCATACAAATTTCCAACAAGATGCAGGAAAGTAATTAATAACATGTAATATATACTTTCAACAATATAAATCCACTAGAACAGTTGCGCCAATGATCCCACTCTAATTTTCATTGGAAAATGACGAAAATTACAAGCTACAACTAGCGGTTGTATTGCAGTGATGGGGTATAACCCATTTATTATTAACTCAAGTACAACTAGCGATTGTATTACAGCGCCAGCGGCGGCGGGCGCCACAGGGGGGGGGTGTGACACCCCATTTATCGTTTGGCCAAAGTAAAGATGGGTGCAGCTAGACTCGGAAGTGGACAAGGCCAAGATCTACATCTTTGGGAACCCTGCGGGGAGGTGGGAACTTCGGAAGGGAGTGCGCAATTCTCTTAGCAGTCTCCAAGTAGGACACGTACTTGTCAATAAGCTCAATGGTCTTGGAATCAAGACTGCGTATATTGTTGCTCTTGGCATCAGCATCCTCAAAAGTAATTGCCTGGAGAGCACGTGCGATGCTAAATGAAGTTTTGCTTTGTGTGATGCCTAAGATCTCTCTGTATGCCTTCTTCCTGATAGTCCAAGCCCCGGTTTTCCAGTTGAAATCATACAACACGAGGAATCTTTGCCCATACATGGCCACGAATTCCAGAGCAGCAAGAATGAACTCAAACTCCTCGACGGACATGTGGTAAGCAAAATTGATTCTGGTCCATCCGGGTTTTACTCCATTGTATCCCTGCCATTGCCATCAAAGATCTCAGTCCATTATATAAATCATTGTATTGTAGCTTATGGTGGTGGTGGTGGTGGTGATAGCTTATTATAAATATTTACCTTCTGGATGGCATCTCTGAATGCAATAGAGTGAGGCTCATCGACATGGAGGAGGTGATGACCGTAGGGACCGGCACAGGCACAACCACCTCGAGACTGGATGCCAAATAAGTCATTGAGGAGTTTTGCAACAAAAGGCCGTGCAAGGGCTTATCTCTCATGTTGCCCGACTCTTTCCACATCTTCATCCCTGCTAACTGTCTGTTGGCGCTACCGTCCATGTCGGCATATGAGTCAGAATTTGTAGTGGAGAAGACAAGGAAGGATAAGATGGCTTGCCGCTGTACATTTGTGTTTCCTAGTACCCATATGTTAGGATTGACTAGAAGCCTGTCCAGTGCCGTTTCTATGAACATGTGTTCTTGTTTTTGAATCACCTCATAGCCTATAAATTCTTTCACCCAAAAAGCCATTGCTGCTCTGACTTTCTGCACAATTGGTGGGGTACCCGCATCTTCCCTCTCTTCCACATCCTCATAGTATAGTGTGTCCTGCGTAATTTTAATTTTAGTATCAGTTGCGAGTTAAAAAGACTTAAAATAATCAACGTTGAGCATGGGCATGGCTTGAGATTGCCACTGAAAGATATACGATTAGAAGGGGTACCAGTAAAAATTTAGAATTTGACATGTACCTTTTCACTGAATCCATTAACAAAACTGACAGTTCCTCCGCCACAAGTAGAAGGGGCAGAGGATTTGAGCTGATACAAAATCTTGCTCATCAAAAGAATCCCGGGAGTGCCAGGCCCACCTATAAATTTATGCGGGCTAAGAAATATTGCATCATACCCATCCATATCTCCCGACTTCATGTCTAGCTCTACATAAGGACCACTGCCCCAACATAACATTTCATTGAGAATTAGTAAAAAGTTAATTATTGAATTAATTACTTAGCACTTGATTTATAACTTCGGACATATATGTATACATTTTAGCAGATTGCATATGTTACAAAAAGATACCTGGCAGCAAAATCAAAGCAAGCAAAAGCACCATATCGATGAAGAAGTGAAGCTATGGCACGGGTGTCAGAGTAAATCCCCGTGACATTGCTGCAGGCAGAGAAGGAGCCAAGCATAGGGCGGTTTGTTTGGCTGTAAGATTCAAGTTGTTGTTTGAGGGCCTTGATGTCAATCAAGCCATTATCGTCCAATCCAATCTCCACAACTTCCGCCAGCTTTGGCGCCAAGAGAGGAGATTGGAATGATGCTCGTATGGACCAACAAACACCACCATCTCTCTTCATTCTTAAGGTTTCCAAGGATCCTCTCTCTCATGGTTGATGCCACTGCAAGCCCCATAACCTCCTGCAGCCTTTTGATTGCTGCTGTGGCGCCAGAGCCAACGAACAGGATGGCATCCTCTTCTTTTCCTCCAAGGCAGCTCTTTATATAATTGCTTGCTTCATGCACCATCTTAGTAGTTTGTTGTCCAACGTAACTGTCGGTTGTATGGGTATTTCCTACAGGTTATTGAAATGATAAAGAAAGAAAATTAAACGAAGATAGAGGAAATTAATAAACAAATAAACATTATGTATTGTAGGGAAGGTGTGTGGCGTTTGGAAATCAAAAATTATAGCTTTCCATTGTGGGTTCACCAGTTATAATACTATAGAAATAGAGATTGGAGATTAAAGAGGAACATACCATAGACAGGTAGGACATGTTTAAGGATGTAGTTCTCGATATAGTGAACACCGCGGCCGGAGGCAGTGTGGTCTGCATAGGTGAGCCGGCGCTTGCCGAAGGGAGTGTCGAACTCAACATCGGTGCGATGACTTGGGAGCGAAGCCATGCCAGCTTCTTCTCGGGGGAAACACTCGGCAGTCCGGTCTCCTGCAATATTCTACTAAATGATTCTGTCCTCAAACTCATCAAATTTCCTTCTTCCTCCTCCATTACTCCCTGGTATTGGTAACCACTTTTACTCTTTACCAGGCTTTGATTTTCCTTCAAATTCGCCTCAGTGCTTTCTTTCACTACCAAGCTTCCTCCATTACTATAGATGTTTGTATTATCTAGCTTCACAAGAAAAGATATATATCTTTGTATATTTCTGTAACTGTGAAAATGTTTTGGATGGTAATATGGACGTGAGAGTTGATATATA
>CAJVSB020000802.1:0-13605 GCA_911865555.2 Thlaspi arvense
AGCTTATACCAACAAAGGAATATGAGCAAATTGTGTTTTATTTGTGAATATCTATAAAATTTGATCAGATTCGCATTAGAGTTTATGGATGCGCAAATTTGGGAATGAATCAGATCCCAATTTGGGATAATTATTGTTAGGTCCCTATAATTTTCTGATTGCATCTAATTTGATCACAAAATTCTGATTCTACTCGATTTGGTCCCGTAACTCTTGATTTTGCTCAATTCAATCCTTGCCCCCCCCTTTCTTTTTCTAATAATAATAATACCCCAAAATTTTGGGGTATTACAATTAATTTCCATAACTAAATTCTAATAAAACATAAAAAAAATCAGCCAAAAAATTACTATGGGACGGGACATACTTCTCTTTACTTCATCACTTATGGATGCAACTTTCTGGGCATTGCTAATTGGGATGTTTTGTTATTCATAATCAATTGATTAATTAGAGTCTGCACTAAAGCTCTAAAAAGAGGAAACTTCTTAGATGGACAAAGATCCAAGAAAGAGCTTAAATCAATGAATGTCCCCATATTCTATCTTGGTAAAATTATTCGCAACATCTGTTATACTTATCAAACTTGAAACACATTTCTGCAAGTAAAGAACTCTTTAAAAGTTATCAGTAATGCGCAAAAACAAGTATTTGTTTAAAATCTATAAATCGTTGACAACAACATACCTGGGGTAGCAAATATTAGAAAAGGGAGAAGAGTAAACTTTATTAGCAGATCTCACTCTTGATCAAATAGCTCACAAGCTCTGTTCCCAAATTCTTACCAATCTTGCTTTTAATGACAATCAAATGTGTATCAATTTGATTGTACACTAGCAAAAGAAGTAGAAAGCGTGAAGGAGACTATTAGAGAGATGTGATATCCTGTCCCATATCACTTTCTGACAGTGATATGATATAATATATAAGAGATTTGAAACTACTACTAAATAAGTTGAACTTAAGCATTTTGGGCTAGTGTGCAAGCCAACAAGTTAACTTAATAGTTTTGGGTTGTTACAAATGATATCAGAGTAAAACGATTTTTAAACATATTCTGTTTAGATATGAATATGTATAATATAGATTTGTGATTTGACGAGGGCTTAAGTGTTTAAGTGAGGAATTGTTTGGATATGAATATGTATGAATAGGAATTTGTAACTTGACAAGGGGCGTTAAGTGTTTGAAGGGAAGATTATATATACCATCCTACATTAATTTCTAATAGTGTATAGTATATAAGAAGCTTGATACTACTATTGAATAATTTGAGTTTAAACATTTTGGACCAATAGTTCAAGATTAACAAGTTATTTTAAACCAGTAACTTTCGGGTATTACAAGAAAACAATCCTTCAACAATGGAAAATTTTTGTCACTAAGCCAATAAAATTTGTCACTGAATGCATTTTATGACGGAAAAAAATCCGTCAATAAAATGCTACTGTTAATTTAGTGACGGAAAAATTAGTGACAGAAATTTTGTCGTTAATTACCAACAAAAATTCCATCACTAAATTCTGGTTTTAAATTACCAACAAGAATTCAATTGCTAAATTTCATTGCTAAATTACCAACAAAAATTCCGTTGTTAAATTACTAATGAAAATTTCGTCACTGAATTCCATTGCTAAATTACCAATAGAATTCTGTTGCTAAATTCCGTCACTAAATTTTGCTTTTGGTTGAAAAATCTACAATTGAATTTGTGTGGTAATTTTTTTCTATCACAAATGCCTATTTCTAATAAAAACCTGTATTTTATTTTTATAATGCTTAATGTAATGAAAATAATGTAAGTTGCTCATAATTCATTAAAAAAATACAATACAATCATATATTAATAGAAAATACAATACAATCATGAAAATATATATAATATCTAACAAGTTTTTAAAGTTTTACTCCAACATACATGTTTGCAAATTTAATCATACAACAACTATACATAATATAACAATGTTCTAGAAAACCAAAATAGAGAAATAAATAACAATCATATTTTGAGTGACAATCAGTAGATTGATGAGCATCACGTGCAGATGAACTTGGACCAACATCTTGATTCATCTTTTGAATAACATTGGAGGAGAGATGATACTGATGGTGTTTGTTGTTGTTGTTGCAATAAAATTGTTAAAACCTCATAAAGAACCGCCTACCTTCTTTTTATTTCCTCGTAAAGAACTGCTCCCCTTTTTTTGTTTTCTCAATAAATTATGCAATTTTTTTTATCTATATTTTCCTCCATTTTTTTCTCAAGTTCCTCAATATTAGAAATAGATTGTGGAGTCAATGAAGATGTATCATTAGGATATTGAGCAAAAGATGATTGTGATATACTTAATACTTTCTCATTAGCAAGTTGTTGTATCCAAATCTATACACAAAATCTTTAGATATGCCAAACCAAGAAGTAGTATTAAATTCAGGTCAAAAAGTAGACTCATCACTGCCATATCTTTGTGACTGAACATTCCCATATTCATCCTCTTTACACAACTAAAATAAGTATACCAAATTTAAAAATAGCATATTTACTACTCATTATTAATAATAAATAAAATGAAATTGATAATTCGCTTACCCGAACTCTCTTTAACTTATTGCCAACCTATTCATCTTTTCCTTTATCTTTTTTGTGGGTACGATCGAAAATATCAACTTCAGACACATTATCAGAACTCGTTACTTTTTCTACACCAAAATAAAATCATTTAAATAATAACCTTACAAATCATAATTCAAATTAAGAATTCATTTTAAAATAACAAATAAGAAATAAAATTACCATCCTCTTTTTATGCTCTCTAAATGGATGAATAGAACCACAGTATGTTTTGTGATAGATTTATCTTTCTCAATCATTCTATTTTTTCTAGCAAATTCCTTTTTTTTCTTCCAATTCTCTATTGCAAAAACCTCATCCACCAATTTATTTCCAATCATCAGGATTTAACCATTTAGGGTCATTGCCTTTCATTTTTAAAGAATCATTTCCAATCATTTGTAGCTTTCATAGCAGCTTTACGAGCATCATTAAACATATTGATCATGCTGTTTTTTACAGATACATATGACCATGACTTTTTAATACCATGCTTATACTTGGGCAACCATTGAAAATACTCTTATTAATTTTTAATAAGTAATAAATCAATAATAATAATATAAATTAGGATCGTTCAATCAATGGTCATTCCATATATCAAACACTACAAGTTGTAGAAAAATAATTAGTTACCTTAAGTTTGCCGAACATGTTGTCCTTACCATGTGTAGGAACCTTTTTCCAAGTATGCCATAGGCCTAAATAACCCTTCAAGATATGTGTGATCTTTCTAGTCACATTAATATTATTAAACCTAGTTAATGCAAAAGTTGTATTCTTGAAATTCAATGGATATAACATCTCACACTACGTTATATTAACTACATTTACAAGCATAACTAATAATTTCATACATGTTAAAGCTACTCTCCTTTTTTTTTTTGGGTTAATCTGTAGCACAAAAGATGTAATTTCAACAGAAAAATCAACATAATAATCCAAATATAAATAACATTTTAACTAATTAAGGTGATATAAAAGCAAGAGAAAGACAAAAATTTTTGTTAATTTTACCAATTTCTTTCTAGTTCTATCTATAGTCGCTCATGAGAATCATTAGGGGCATGACTCCTGAAGTTAAAGGTCTACAAGAAGAAGGCCCTCGGCTCGTCTCCTGGCTTAACTCTTAGCTCATCTCTCGGCTGATCGAATTAGGTTCTACAGATATTAGATATTCATTACCATAGATATTCATCATCGTTATTTGATCCTTACTCAGATAAATGTCTTATCGGTGTTTGTATGTATAAATTCTCTAAATCATTTTCTTGACCCACATTGAGAATTAATTGACATCTTGGACCACGACCTTGTACACCATGTTCATGTCCCCTATCTCTAGATCCTCTTCCTCCCTTTCTCTAGTTGTTGTCCTGCAAAATATATATATATATATATAAACATAAGATAATAAAATATATAATAAATAAAAATTATAATTAAAATAAAAACAAGTAAAAAAGAAAAAAAATCATCTCTAATATTTCATATTCTACATTTTTCAAATGACAATATAAGAAAATAAATACATGTAATATAACAAATTAATAACTCATGCATACATACTTAGGTTGCAAGTTTTAATAAATTGTGAATAACTTTTAACCTTAGTATTCATCATCATCATCGTAACATAAAAATTAATAACTCATGCATACATATTTAGGTTTGAAATTTTAGTAAATTGTAGATAACTGTTAACCTTAGCATTTGTCGTCGTCATTGTCGTTGTCATCATCATCTCCTCCTCCTCCTCCTTCTTACATGAATTCTTCAATCGAGACCCCTATGGATCAACCTCTAGATATTCATTATCAAGATTTACCAAAAGATGGTACTGATCAAGATCAACTATGATAGATATTTTATGTGGTGCCAACATATGATTTTCTTGAAAAAGACCGTCAATAATTTCTTCACTATCTTCATCCTTTAATGGGACATTTATCTTACTTCTAGCTTTGATTTTGCATACTATCATCCAATCACATCTATCTTTGCTTGGAGATGGAAACTTGTGTAGTATAATTGTTGAGCTTGATTAGCTATATAAATGAATCATTTGTGTTCAACTTTCTCATATGGTAACTTTTCATTTTCTAGCATCATGCTTTTAATTGTTAACATCAAGTAATCATAGAATGCTTGAGACACGTTGAACTCTAACTTAACATTCAATAATTAAGATACAGCTAATAGTCTAGAATGTTTCTTGCAACCCTTCCATAGTAGTTCATCTACATCCTTCAACAATGTAAAGAACTTTTGTGCAGCCGAATTGGGTTGTTGTTCAGTGTACCCAAATGCTGATCTCTACTACAACTCCAATCAAATTAGGACTAGCAGCATCCAATACCAAAGATTTCATTCTAACATATCCCTCATGCCTAGAACTTAAAGATTACTCATGATATCTTCCACTACGAGAGGATTGTCCGTGTGCTATTTGCACAGTGGTGTTATTATAAGATTTACCATGTGCAATCCACACAGTGTAGCCACGCTTAAATCCATTCTTTTTTATGTAAAATGCACTTGATTTCGATTCAAATATTTCTTATTGTCACACTTTGAGTAAGGACATCTTATTTCATCACGATTCAAACACATGGTTGCAAGAAAGCAAAATCTAAGAATTTATCAACCCCTTTCTAAAATTCATAAGTAATGCATTTTGTCTCATCAAACCGACGCCACATCCAACTGTGATCAATTGATATAACTACTACACCTTAAATTTCAAGAGTTTAATTCTTAGAAAAAAGTCAATCTTCTGATATACAAATGTGAAAGAATGATGTATAGAAGTTATTATCACTTCGGTGAATACATTTTTAAAGATATAAAATAGTATAACATGTAAGTGGAAAAATAAAAAAGACAAAATTTATAGCATATTTCTAGTTTCAGATAAAGCATGCTTTTCCATTACATATAAAATAATCATAACTACTCAAATTAGGGAAATTGATTAAATATTTGGAGTTATAACAGGGATTTTTCTAATAATTAATTCCTTCGAAAACATAACCATACAGCACTCAAAAAGAATAAAAGGTCAAAACTCATTTAATTATTTGCACATGCACTATGCATGTCTAATGTTTAATTAAAGAATAAAAGGTCAAAATTCATTTAATTAAAGAATATGTTAATTAATAAGTTGATTGCTACATGTCATCTTCAGATGCTGATGGGAAGCTAATGCAAAATGACGAATATCGGCACTTCCTGCATAACATGTTATCAATACTTGCCGTCAAAAGGAGGAATAATTGAGATAAGATTGCATTTCATGTTAGGAAACCAATCGCTTCTAGTTGAGTGATTGCTTTCAGTTTTTTCTTTTAAAAAATAAATAAATAATTGCCTTTATTGATTCCCGTCTGTTGCATCTTACACACAGCTTGCTCGGACGATTTTAATTAAAAAAATGGGGGACAGAAAAACAAGACAGGGGAGAGCAGGAAACAAAAGATGAAAGCTAGTATATAGCTGCTCAGCTAGGATATGGATAAATAATTGGCTTTATTATTTCTCAACTGCTGCATCTTACACAGCTTGCTCGGACAATCTTAATTAAAAAAGAGGGACAGAAAAACAGAACAGGGAGAAAAACAAAAGATAAAAAGCTAGAACATAGCCTGCTCAGCTAGTATATGGCCCACTTGGACGCCTCCCTTGTGGCTTAAGGGAATGGGTTCGCCTGGTTACAAATAAGCTTTGACTTCAATTTCTTCTAGCTATAATATATCTATCAAAGGAATATTATCTTAAGAAATTTTATTCGGGGAGACAAATAGTCATTGAAAAGATAAGAGAGGAGATTGTAGGGCTTCTCTTCGGGTTCCAAACAATCCCATAAATTGCAACTTATAGTGTAACAAACAAAAAAAATCAATGAAGTACAATTTATGGATTAAAAAAATATTACAATTAGATATGTAATAATTATCTAATTAACTTTTTATTTAATTGAATTATCTCAAGTACCATCATTTGCCTCGGAGATACAGATTTAAATAAAGATATGTTAACGTAATAAACTTATTAAAATATAAAACAAGCAAAAAGAAATAAGGATAAATGCAACTTCAGTTATATCACCTTTAGTAAAAAGAAAATAAGCAAAAATAGAGAGCAAAGATAGATATTTCACCTTCAGTTCGGCTATATCCTGCTCACATTTTGCAAATGTTACAATAAATGCAACTTTATTTTTCTTTGCTTTTTCTAGCTGAAAGTAAAAAAAAGCAAGGATAAAATCTTGAATGATTTCTGCTATTTCTTCACACATACATATAAGGGGTTGTTCGGATGGAGGGATAGGATATAGAGTGATAAGATATAACTAGATAAAATTATCAGGGGATAAATTTTATCACATGTTTGGTTCAATTGATAACAAGTAGGATAAAATGTTAAATTTACTAAAATGTCCTATGTTATAATATAGTTTAAAAAAAATAGAGCTTCCTCCCTCTGCTTCACCTCTGCCCATCTCCTCCTCCACCGTCTCCGTCAACCTCACCCCATTGGTCGCGCCTTCCTCCCTCTTCGCCTCTAACCATCTCCTCCTCCACTATCTCTCACCTCACCCCCACCCACGACCGCGCCTTCCTCCCTCTTCACCTCCGCCCATCTCTTCCTCCACCATCTCCCTCCACCTCGCCTCTTCGATTTCAAAAGATGTACCGATTTGGGATTCGACCGACAAGCACAGAGCCCAAATCGGATGAGCATCTATACCTCCGATTTGGGATTTGCACTCGTCACCAACTCCTCTCATCCTTCATCTACGTACGAGAGAAGAGTGAGTGACCGAACATGTAATGGCCTGAATTATTTTCAATTTTATCTGGGGATTATTTTGCACTAATTGAAACATTTGGGGGCAAAATTGAGAATTTGGGGAGTAGAGTGAGCAGAACAAGAGTTATAGGGACTAAATTGAAAAAAAAAAAAAAGGGGGGACCTTCGCCGGAAGCCAGCCAAAGAGTGTAAAAGCTGGAATTTGCTCCAATAGGAGCAAGCCAGCTTCTACAACTTTTCTAGATTTATTTGTGGACGAGAGACGAGTAGGAGGAGGAAACAATTTAAGTTTTTGAGGAGGAAAGTTGAAAGGAAGAGAGCTGAAAGAACTAGAGTTGCTGATGGAAATTTAGGGAAAATCCGAGACTCAAGCTCGTTTTACTTCAATTAAAAGTCATCAACTTGTTCGTCGGCCTCACACGCACCATTTCGGGCTTCTGTGGATCAAGGTGAGTTGAAATGGGGTGTTAATTTTGAGCTTGGGAAGATCTGGGTCTGTTACAGACCTGGATGGGGTTTTGGGTGCCTCGATCGGGCGAAAGAGAAGGGACTCGGCTGGGCCAGGTCCCGCACGAGGGTCAACCCAGGCTATACGCCCAGGCTCGGCCCGACAAGGCTGCAAACCGTGGCCTAAGCCACGGGCTAGCCAGGAAGGGGGGTTTTACAAGTCGGGCTCGGGGCTCGGGTAGAGAAGAAGGGACCCGAATGGGTCTAGGTCCTTGTGCTGGGCCCAAAAAGGCTACGGGCCCTCGGGCTGAGCCGCAGGCCAAGCCCAGGCAAGGATGGGCTGAGTCGACTCGGCCTAGTGAGATAAGGGCTGGGTCAACTTAGCTGAGTTGACCCAGAAGGGGAATTGGAATAGGATGTTCCGGGGGATAAGAAATTAGGGATAAGCTGATTGGGGGATAGTGAGGATAGCATAATCTGAGATTTGGGATTAGGGTTTGGGGAGTTGACTGAACCGGCCAGAAACGATTCAATGTTTGACCGGTCGGTTTAGTGGTCAAATGGACTTGGAATTGGGAAGTTGGACGATTCTAGATTTAGGAAGAAAATACCTATCAAACCAAGTGGATTCAGGAAATTTGGGTGCTCGGTTCGAGGTGAACCGGCCAATTTAGTGCGGTGCCCTTCGGGTGACTGGTTCACCTGTTTTTAGGCCAGTTTTTTGGGGAGATTGAACCTATTCCTAGTTCGACATGATAAAACCTAGTTGACCATGAAATTGGTGATGTTTGGATGTTGGGTTCAAGGTGAACTGGCCTCGATTTGCGTGTCGATGTTCTAGATTAAGGTTTTGGCCTGGTTCAACTTGATTTTTGAGGTTTTTGGCCAGTTCAAGGTGGTTCCTAGGATTTTTGGATCTTCTGAATCCATTTTTGAGGTTTTCGTGGCCAATCGAGTTGAGCTTGAGGGAGTTTCAAGATTAGGGTAAGCTAGTTTGAGGGTTTTGGAGACCAGTCCACTATAGTTGAGGATTTTGGAGATTGGTTTAATAATATTGTGAGCTGTTGAGATGGATAGTTGCATGTTAGTGAGTCGCATAGGTTCTAGCGACAGGTCGTGTTGCCTCAAGATGCGTACCAAAAGGCGATTTGGGATTTAAGTCCGGTTTGAGGCTACCAAGCTTGGTTCTTGTGCCGGTTTTGGCGTTGATAATGGTTTTGTGTATTTTGGTTACAGATACACCGGAGGAGATGCGTCCCTGTCAACGAGCGAGTAGGGAGATTAGGAGTTCCTTTTGTTCAGCCTTGTACTGTGAGTGATGATACCCTCTCTGTGCATGTATTTTCATACATATTTTTCTAGCATGATGACTGCATAGATTTAAAAACTGTATTTTGATACATAAGCTGCATGATATGTGTTATGTGTTTGATTTATATTTAGTGGATTATGTTGGTATGTGAGACGGGGTTTGTGGTTTGGGAACTGCACATGCTTGTATGCCTGTTTGTGTAGATGTGTGGGAAGTTCATGATGCGCCGAGACTGTTTGCTTGATCGATGAGATGAAGGATGCCTATCGACCGGGAGCATGTGGTGATTGCCTGGGTGGGCGTGTGGCTCTAGTTGTAAGATGGAAGATGCCTCTCAACCGGGAGCGTGATGTGTGATTGTGTTGGGGCTTGATCGTGAGACGGAGAATTTCTCCGATCGAGGCTAGAGTCTCAGCGATCATTGTACTACCACATGTGCATGTTTTGAATGCTGGTTCTGCTCATCGTGTAGATGTTAGTATTTGTGTGGTTGTGAATTGTGTGGTATGACGTATGGCCTAACATGCATAGATTAGGTATCATCCGTACTCATTGAGTTTCGCGACTCACTTTTTATAAACTTTTCAGATTTGGGTTGCTGTCTTCGAGTAGCGTGCTAGAGGCGAGGCAGTCGACGATAGCTCGGTTGATGTACGAGCAAGCTCGTTATTTACTTATTTTGTACTCTAGTGCTCCCCTTATCACTCAGATAGGATCCTGAATTTGTATTAGATGATTTGAGATGTATATATATATTTGGTTGGTATGAGTATGAGTTTGTTGTTGTGAGGCCGACTAGGGTTGGGGGACCTTAGTGCCGGTCACGGGCCTGGGTTTGGGCCGTGACAAGACAGCTCAAGCTATACTTTGGGCAGAGGACTTGCAGCAATGGAGATTGTGGTTGATGATAGAGGGAATGAACAACACCTTTTTTTTTTTTTTCCTATGACTCCCTCTGATCCTCCATCTGCGTCGACGTCGGAGGAGAACGAGAGGAGAACGGGAGGAGAACGGGACCCAACACTGCAGCCGTGAAGGAGGAGAACGGGAGGTAGGTTTCACGACGTGAGGAAGGAGACGGGCTAAGGCCATTTTTGTCCCAGAATCAAAATTTTGCCTGTGTTATCAGGGGGGGGGTAAATTTTATCCCCCCTTCAACCCCCGGATAAATTATCAGCCTCAACCTGATACATATCCTTCTCCCATTTTGTTACATGTCAATTGAATGCATGATAAGTTTATCTTATCCTACCTTATCATGCCATTTGAACACCCCATAAAGGAATAATTAAACCCAAACCTGCTTTGAATCTTAGCCTCTACAACTCCATTCCGAAATGCATTGTGCCACTTTTGAATCTCAACCTCTACAGCTTCAAGCTTCATCTGTATAAAAACAACTACAAATCTGAAATCTAATATAATTTTTAGATATAAAACATGAAATATTAAAAGGAAGAGAGATTATGAAGAGAGAGTGAGAGTTGCAAAGAGAGATATAGAGAGAAAGAGAGAGGAGGCCAAATATTGAAAGGGTTGCAGCACATTGGAGAGAGAGAGAGAGAGAGGTGGAGAAGCTTGGATCAAACAAAGAGAGAGAGAGTTATATATATATATATAGAGAGAGAGAGAGAGAGAGAGGCAGAAAAGTTGGGTCAAGTTTAAGGGCTGTATATTAATTGAGGAGATGGTGAAAATTTTAGAGTGAGATAAATTTTTTAGACTTCAAAATTTAAAAGAGTTTTTTTTATTTTGGTTTGCTGGCATTTATAAACATGTTATTCTATTTAACTTAAAAAAAAAAGAAAAAAAGTGTATTTGACCCTTTGCTGGATATTTCTGTAAGTCACTTCCACATATAAAAAAAAATCTAAAATATTTAGACAAACCAAATATTTAAAAAATGAAAAATCTCTACTTGTCTTTAGAGTATTTGGTTTGTTGTTTTTAAAATTTTAGATTTCTTTCGTAATATTTTAAAAAATTCCAACTTTGCCCTATTATATAAGTGAGGAGCTTTGTTATATTTCAAAACGTAAAATATTTTGTTTATTTCTTAAAAATAAATCTAAAAAAATTATCATTTCTAAAAAAAATATCACAAAATATAGGCAATTTGTTAACTTAATAGGTGAAAAAACAATCTAGAAAAAAAGTCTAGAAAAGTTATTGAAACACTCGGAGACGATCAAGGGTGCATTTGGGTTGGAGCCTGTGTAAATGGCTCTTTTTTCCTAATAAATTTGGTTTTCTTGATTCTAGTTTAATTTTTATTTCTGGTTGTTTGCGCTCAGAATCGTACCGGCGTGATTTGTGGGTGTGCACCAAAAGTAGAGTGCTTTTCCTTGAAATCGTTTTTTAAATTATAAAATTTATAACTTGATATTATGTTTATTATAATGATACCGGTCGTATTTTAGATATAAATAATTTGATAATTCAAAAAAACATATAGACATCCCCATTGGCTTTTTTAAGTCAAAAATTAAATAATTCCTCCCGCAAAGATAGTTAGTGGTTTAATTTTAATATGACATTATGTACTTACACAATAACGGAGTCAGGACCTTAAATTAGTGAGTGCAAAACGTATCGTACAATATCTTCTTATTTTGACTTTCACTGTTTTAGAATTCTTTGTCATATTGATTCTTAAAAATTTTATATTTTGATAATTAAAAATTTATACTTCATTTTATAACAATTCTTTGACATTGTTTTTAATTGGTTGTTTAAAATTTTTAATATGATTAATGAAATCAGTGAATCTCTATATCTAATTTTATTAATATCCACTTGTCCAGACCAGTCTCATGGGTCTAATCTTATAATTTCTTATAAATAATTTTTTATAATTTAAAACTTATAAATATTTAAAAAATATGTGAAATTCAAATTTTTGCATTTAACATAAATTATTATATTTACCTCATCTATACGTGATAAATTTTTTATAGGTTAAATATGACTACAATTTTTATTTTATCTCAAAAGAAGTAAAAGACAAAAATAGTATTTTGTTTTGTCACAAATATAAAAGAATTTTCCTTTTCAAGTGTCAACCAATGGGGTGCAAAAACTGAATCTATCCATTTGCATACTATTTGGACTAAATTAAATTAATATTTTTTATTTTAATTGATTTGTTATGGTTCACATCAGTGCTATCGATTTGGATCAATTTTGAACACCCCACAAAAACAAATAGAAATAATTAATTACACATTGATCCTCTTTTTGTTCTTATTTATTAAGATATTAGATTCCTAAAATATAATTAACACATTTGGTAAAATTACATTTTAAGGGTATATTTGAAATTTGATTTCTTAAGCCTAATTTACGATTTTTATCAACTAAATTAAAAATTATATCACTAAATTATTAAGTGATTGATTACAATGAAAGACAGCTCCATTGCAAAATCAATAACAAATAATCAATGAAACACAATTTCATTACTAAATTAGCAACAAATTACCAACAAAATTTATTTCTGTCATAGAGTCAATGACTGATTACCAATAGAATAGTGACAGATTGCCGACAAAAAATCATTTTGTCACAAAATTAGTAGCTAAAATGTCATCCATCACTAAATCAGTGATTGGATTATCAACGGAATGGGAGTTTGTCACTAAATTAGAACAGATTACGAACAAAATGGTAGTCCATTGCTAAAACAACGACAGATTACTAACAGAGAAGTTTAGTTGCAAAATTAGCGATAGATTATTGATGGAATGACAATCCATCTATAAATCTGTCATTAATCTATCGCTAATCTATCGGTAATTAGTGACAGACTACAGCCTTGTTTTCTTGTAGTGAGTGAGCCGATGATAGTCCAAAAGTTATTAAACAGCAGCGTTCAGAATTTATATTCTCCTAATTTGGATTAATTAAACACAAGTGCTTCCGGGAGAAGGTTAGGATTTTTTTTTTTAGGATTGTTTCTTTTAATACATATAATTATTAAAATAAATATTTTGACAAATATCATTTTAATATTTTTAAAAAAATATTAATGTGGATACATAATTTCGATTCAATGAATGCTTTTATAATTTTAACAAAATTTCTACTAACGAGGAAACTGTTAAATAGATATATGAGCGCGCCTGTGTTTTGTATATTTAAGATTTTAAAATAAGGTTATAAAAATTTATATATTTTAACAAATTATAAATATATTAAAAATAAAAAATAAAATTTATAAATGAAAAATGACCATTTTTAAGAACATATAAATGAAATATTTAAATTAAAATTCCATACAATAATATGAGAAAAGTTTTAATATTACGTGGACATTTCAGTCTTTTTTTAAATAAAATCTGGAAGATAATATGCCCGCATTTTATTGGAAATAAAATAATTTTTCTGTAATATTTTTTTTATCATTCTAATAACGTACTTT
>CAJVSB020000803.1:0-13447 GCA_911865555.2 Thlaspi arvense
AATTTATAAAAGCAGCAATCCCATTAATTAAATTTATTTATTCGATCTAGTTGATTTGATATACATTTATTTGAAATTTGAAATTCGAATTCTGGTGGGGAATATCAATGCTTCTAATTAATCCAAGCGAAGCTTCTAGCTGTGTGAAATGGGTTGATTCTGGAATTTGAATCACCCAATATCTAGTTTGAATAGTTTATTAAGCAAATTTCAAACAATAATAAAAAATTTTGCTTGAAAAAATCTAAAAAAGATTATAGAGGTGTTTTTAATTTGAAGTGAAAAATGAATATTTAAATCGTTTGGAATTTTGATTTTTTCGAGATATTTGATTTCAATCATAAAATTTCAAAATCAGTACAAAAAATTAACTTTTTTTGAAAATTTTGAAATAAATATTTTTGTAAATTATTTTTTTGGATTGTTTTCTTAAAAACCAATTATCCTGCACCAAAAATTTGTAAGGAACAGAGATTTTTTTATTAATCAATAGAAAACTAGAAATTTAAAAATATTTATAAACCACATCACTAAAAATTTAATATGAATTAATAAAAATAAATATATTAATATTAATTAAAACAAAAATGCAAGTTACTAATTATTAAAATGGGTTTTTGTTATTAAAGTTTTTAAAATTTTAAATAATAAGAATTTATTTTTGTGAAAATTTAAAAATCAAATTTATTGTCCATTGATTTTTTTTTTGGATTTTTAATTTTCGCCACGTTATCTAAGACAAAATTCATATTTTTGAAATTTTATTAAAAAATTAGTTTTTAAAACTTTAACCAAACATTCTTTAAATTGTGTAACTATTTTAGCTATTTTTCTAATTATTAGAATTATATAAAAAATTAATATTCAATATTGAATCATATTTTATAATTATTTTTATTAAGTTCTTATAGGTTAATTTTTATCATATTATAGAGCCTTTAAAAAAAAAAATCTGGAAAGGGCAAAAGTGCAATGGCCTCACTTTAGAAGACAATGGGGGGCCTCCCACAAAAATAACGAAAAGTTCCCACCGCGAAATCAAGCTCTGGCTTTTTGGTTTCTCATTGGAGATCTTGCCAAACCCGCTCTGGATTTTCTTTCCAGCGAAATCCTTAATTACAACTTACCCCTTACATCTTCCAACAGCCATACGCAACACTCTCCTCCCTTTCTTTTCTTTTCTTTTCTTTTCTCTCCTCTTTTTGTTTTATTATTTATTTATTTTCTCTAAAATTTAAAACAATTATTTATTTTTATTAGAAAATTAGGAAAATATTTAAAAATAATTGTAAAAAGTCTAAATAATTTAGAAAAAATATGATAATGTGAAGTCACGTGTGCAACCTCTACTGAAGAACAACCCAAGCTGATTAAATTTGTAGGAGAATATAGCCGCATGGCAGAGAATTTATTTATTTATTTATTTTTGCTAGATTTAACTATACTGACAAATTCATGCATTAAAGAGAAATAAACATCAGGACCGCAACCGGCTACGGGCCACCGGCTAGCCAGGTTTTGCCGGTGGAATGTGCTTTTGGGGAACACTATATCGGTTCCTGACCGAAGGCGAGTAGCGTCAGCGTAACATAACCGGCGCCAACCGGTAAATGCGGATCATTTTACACATTTTACGACGTGGCAAGATCTTGAGCTTCAATTCTTCAAAATAAATCTGGTTTTTGTTTTTCGTTTTATTTTATTTGCATGAACCAAAAGTGAAAGAAAGCAATGAGTGTAGGTCCCACTTTTCAACCACATGGTTTCTCCCTTCGGCTTTGTTATACAGGTTTAAAAATTTTAAAAAATTAATTTTTAATATATTTTCAACATATTAAAAAAAATTAAAATTTTATTCTAATATTAAATATTAAATTCATAAATATATGTATGTTTGAATGTGTGTATATATATATATAATAAGCTATATACATACATATATTATAAATATAATAAATTATATAATATAAAATATAATATATTATATTATACAATTTATTAAATTATAATATAATATGTTAATATATAATATTATAAATACTTATAATTTTTGTAGTTATAAGGTTATTTTTGTCATTTACTTAAAAAATAAAAGGTATTATATTAATTATATACTTAAATGAGAATTCTATCAAGAAATGGAATTTGGATTCTATAACTCTAGCGAAGGAATCTGAACTTTCTTATTTGATGAAATTCTCACTAGAAATAAAACTAAGCGCATTTTTTTGAAATTTCCATTCTTTCAAGGGGATTTTATCGTACCATTAAATTATAAAATAGGCTATAAAATAGATAAAAATACATATGATAAAATAAAAAATAATAAAAGTAAATAACGAATTTTAGATATTTGACTTATTTTTAATAACATTTTAAAAAACTATTTTTTGTATTCTCTTTTCTGATTAAACCTCCAAAAAAAAAACTTCGTTAAATTGGAAGTAGGTGGGGTGAAGGTTGATTAAGCAGTACTAATAATTTTAGATTACTTCAATATTCAAAACACGTACTAAACTTTAACTTTATTTTAATACGGGCACTTGGTATAGATAGTAATAACTATATTTATTACCCTCTATATTAAGTAATCTCGGTTTTTTTTTTAGTAAAAAAACTAATAATAATTTAATTAGGTGAGAAAATATAAAAGATTAAGGATACATAATATTACTTTTTATTCTCATGAATTAATGCTATATGTGGGTGAGTGGGCCTATCAATAATTGCAATTAATTTTTTTGGCGTGGAAGAGTGCTCGTAATAGCATGTTTTTGTGTTACTTGGGTGGGGCAATGTCCACTAATCAATTAGCTAGGTTTTAGTGGAAATTTTTTAATGTTCAATTGGCAATAGCAGTAGCAAACCATAATTGGAGGGCATGTGGAGAAAAAAAATGAAATACTGTAAATTACTCAGTTCAACTCAGCAGTGTACTTTGTAGATTAGAACCCTTATTCAAAATTTCTTCATTTTTATAGACATTTTTTTGATTTAAATTAATTTTTATGAGATAAATGAGCTAGTTGCTTTAAAAAAAAAAAATGAAGGTTGATTGTTACATAATAAAACAAATTGCACTAAAATAATTAATCTAGAAGCTGTAGCAATTCATAGTGCCCCATGCTTAGATTTGTATTTCAGCAGATTGATTAAGATGAAAGAAGACAGCGTGGAGGGTACTTTGGACAATACACTTGAGGAGACATCACCCCCGCAACCCCCAATCTTGAAGCTTCGTATATACCAAATTATTTATTTATTTATTTTTAGTTACACCAAATTGTCTTCTCTGGCTGACTGACCTTCTAATAAAAATTATATATATATTTTGTCCTTTTTTCTCAATTTCACTTGTCCCCTCAAACTATATATTATATCATTTACTCTTTGGAGACTTGTATGGTTAAACATTTTATCTTTACTTAAGGCTTGTTTGCTAAACAGAAATAAGTATGTTACAACATAATAGTATCTGAATAAAATATCAAATCGTATAATATTTTGAATTATTATATCATATTTGGTAAATTTACCAAAAGTTTGAGTAAAATACGAGACAAATTTATTAAATATAAAATTATTATTTTATTTTCTTGTGATGGTGAACAATAGGACTAGTGACGATGGGTGATGAGTAACGGTGGTAGTGGCACTGGCAGGTGGTGGGTAATAGTGAAAGGCGACGATGGGTGGTGGTTGGCAATAGCGGTGGGTGGTGGCGGTGGCGATAGCGATAGTGGATAGTTGTGGGTCATTGGTGGTAGGCGATGGCAATGGCGTTAGTAGGTGGCAAGCAGCAATGGTGGCAATGATAAGTGATGGGTGGTGGCAACAAGCAATGAATGATAGTTATTGGTGGCAGCGATGAGTGATGGTAGTGGGGGTCAAGTAACAATGCACCTTAAGGGCGAAGATGGTGATAGGCAACGAGCGAGAGCAATGGGTGGTAGTAGCAATGGCAGATAACCTATGAATACTGGAGGTAATATTATCCAAATAGATTAAATAAATGTTAGATCAATTATTTTACCTCTCCCCTTATATGATTTATTCGAATGTAACTGAATAATTATTTTACCTAAATTTTTTATTCAACTTTATTATCTAATATAACAAATATTAGAGAAAATTATATAAGAACACATAATTTATCTTTATCCACCTTTCTTATGTGATCATTTAATTTCTATCTAAAACAAGACGACTCTGCATCAATCCCTTCCTTATTTCTTAACTATTTGTTCGTTAATTGCCATATTTGTTAATTTAGATAAATAAACTATACGAAAACATTCTCACAATTTTGTATGAGTTTTCTTTTTACAAATATGATAAAGTTCATAAAGAATAAAGAAAAAAATACTATAGTGAAGTGTTTAAGTAGATAAATATTACAACTAGTTTAATGGACAATTTAGAGGGATAAATTAAGATAAAGAAAAAAGTTTAAGGGATAAAATGATTTTTGTCCAAAAATAATTGTTAAAAAACTTCTATAATATTTAATTTCAATATGAAAATCACTAGTTCCTAGGATGGTTAATGAGTTGAATTTTAATATAAATTTGATCCGAATTTTAAACTCTTTAATTGATTAAAATATCCTATAAATTAAATCCAATTATAAATATATATAATCTGGAATAAGTGGACCAGATATAAAATTAATAAACTCGATTTGTTAAAAATCTGAATTCAAATATTTTAATAATATTTTTAATTAATAATCATATATGTTAATAAATACTTTTATATATAATGTAATATATGTGACATTATAATTAATAATGCATTAATTTGTATTTGTGAGGTATTTTATTTAATAGAATAATATATATTTTTAAAAATTTTTCTAGAATATTCTTTATTTTTCATAATTTTAGTTTTTCTATTAAGTATTATATTTAATAATTAATTACTTTTAAAATTCAAAAAAAACGCTTGAATAAATTAATTACAAAATTTTATAAGTTTTAACTATAATACGAATAATACTTGATAATTTTATAAAGTACTAGAATCCTGTTATAACTTTTGTAATATATTATATAACAAAGTTATTCTTAATTATTTATAAATAATAATTTATTGCTAAATTGTATTTATATTTTAATAAAATTAAAATAATTAAACATAAATATTACAGAAATTTAAATATCTAATAAGCTATTTTTTTAAATTATGTCTGTTACTTATTGATTATTTTATTTTAATTATTGTTAATTGATATTTAGATCGAATTTCAAATTTTTATTTGATTCAGGCATAGTAGTGATAGATAGAGATCTTATATGATCTTTGATTGGATTCGATTATACACATTTGTAATTAGATTCAGATTCAGATTATCCTAATTTAAGTCAAATCTGATCCGTTTACAACCCTATTATTTCCCCAACCAAGATTCTTTACCTCCAGTTCACAAATGAAAACCCTCTTAGGATGAGGTGAAAACTAGAAGAGTCTTGTTGTGCTTCTCTCTTTATAATTTGAATTTTATAAATGCAATGTAGAGAAATGATTGTTAAATTTTATGAGATAAAATATATAAAAAGGAAGATTAATTAGAGCTTTCTAATTCTTGCTACATCCCCAATTTCCTTTAATATTATTAGAAAATACCTCTCAAATTTGTGTCATAAATGAATCTAATCTAGTTTTAATGATTTGTCATTATACTTTTCTTTTTTATTTTATTTTTTTGGTAAAAGTGGGAGCCAAGGCCCAAAGAAACAATCACAACAACTAACTACTAGAACCTAGAGGAGTACATACTCCTATATAATCGCTAAGATATATTTTCTTATTTTGACTGGGCGGGTTAGCACAAACCATTACATCTTTCTCTTTGAAAAGCCCTAACATGGTCAATTTATTTGTACAAACATTGGCTTTTTTGTAAAATTGCTGGATTTCAATTTGATTCCTTCAAGAAGGAGGAACCCAATCTTGTTTATCACTGGGATCTACTTCATTTCCCTGGATTGTGACTTAATTATCAACTCAACCATCATTTTGAAGTTGATCTCAACAGTAATCTTTCTGTAATCCATATGCCAGGCCATTTGTAAACCCTTCTAAACTTCCCAAATCCCAGCTATTAATACCAATGTTTTAAAACTCGGACCGAACCGGCCAATTCGACCTGTTCGACCGTGAATCGATCTCAAAAACGGTCCAGGTGATACCCTAAAACTAGAAATAGAGTTGGACCGGTCAAAAACTAGTGAAACCAGCCGATTTTTGCCGGTTCAAACCTCGCCCGCCCCTCTGTGCCTCTCTCTTTCTTCTGCCTCCCCCAGGTCCGACCAACGGTTCAAAACTTCAAATCATTTTAAAAATTAAAACCCCCCTGACCCACCTCCCTTTCCCCCTCCCCCCCCCCACACTCTTTCTCTCCCCCCTCCCCTATTTTTGGTTTAAAAAATTAAACCACCCTTCCCTCCCCCGCCTCACTCTCCCTCTCTCTCTCTCTCTCTCCTCCTTCAAAATTTTCAAACCCATCCCTCCCCCCCTCTCTCTCTCTTCCCCCCTCCCTCCCTCACTCGCTCGCCTCAAGTTACATAAAAAGTTTTAGAAAAAAATATAATTGCCAAATTTTTTACCATATATTTTATTTTATTTAAATATTAAAAAACAAAAAATTAAAAGAGTATAAAATAGTAAAAATTAAAATTTTAAAAATATCATTTATTAAATTTTTATTTAAAATTATACATATATGTGAATATATACTTTTAATTTTGAAATAAACATATAATAATATAAAATATATTAATGTTGCCAACTTGCCATATCACATATAATTTACAAAATTTAAATAAAAATATACAAATAGATTATTTTAAATTTATTAAATTTTTAACTTATTATTTAAATAATTTTTATTATTAACCGATTCGACCACCAGTTAAACCGGTTGAACCGGTTGGACTGTGACTCAGTGATCTCACCAGTTTGATCACCGGTCCAATTTTTAAAACATTGGTTAATACGTCTACATATCCCAGAAAACTTGAAGAAACTCGTTATCCAACTTCCATTATGGTCTCTAATGAGACCACCATATCCTGCCTTGTTATTGTTGATTGCTCTATTTGTATTGAGTTTTACTCGGCGAAGAGGAGAAGGGGACCAATTAGTGAGGGATCGATCATCGACTTTTCTAATAGATCTTAGGGTGACTCTAAACTCCTTGTACGCCCAAACCCCTATCTATAACCTTTAGAGGAATAGACGACCTTTGAGTGTTTTCTTCAAACAGACTTTGATTTCTCCACCGCTAAATATTTCAATTGGTGATGGCCCCACTTGTCCATCCATCTAAAACTAGTAGCCTTTCTTTTAAATGATAGATTACTGAAACACCATTTTTCAAGACTCAACGTAAAGAAGTATGGTCTTTTAGAAAAAAAAATAAGGTTCACCCAAATATTTGCCACTACTGAACAATTTCCAAGGGCATGAAAGACTAAGAATGTTGTTCACTTATTTAAATCTATATCCATTCATTTATTTATACTTTTCATATGAAACTTTGGGAATTGATTATTTCGAGGTGGCATGGGTGAATTTTATTTCTTTTTATTTTTCTATGAAGTTCTCTTTAAGACAATATTAATTTCATGGTCCCTCACTCCCTTTATTTCAAATTCTAGCACATTTCTTATAGTTTGTCCAAAAGGGTTATTAGACAGATAAAATAAGGATAAATTATTCATCCTTATTTACCATTATTCAATGTTCAGCAAGTTTTATAATGAAATCGAATAAAAATTTTAAATAGAATAACTATCTAATTAGATTTAGATAAATTATACGAAGCGTGTGAAATAATTTTATCTAATTTTTTTGAACAATATTGGCTTTACTATTTCAAATCAATTTACTAAAATATAAACTGTCAATTGGTAGCACTAGTTGCTACCACTACCACCGTTGCCCATTGCTATCTGCCATTAAAAGATATTTTGGTAACTTACGTATTTATTAGTAGTTTATTGAAACTTAAGATAAAATTTATAGAATGGGTTGTAATAAATCAAAACATAAAATTGTAAAGAATGATGGCCTCTCTTGGAAGGGCTTTTAGTAAATTGTATTTTAATACGAATCTGATTTGAATTTTAGGAGTTGAATTTTGTTAAAATAGTTGATGAATCAAATTTGATTGTAAATATTTGTTTATTTGAAATAAATGAATGGATATAGAATTGAGTAATTTACTTTGTTGAAGATTCAAATCTAAATTTAATACTTTTATTAAATTAATAAATTTATATACATAATATTAATAAATTTAAATTCGTAGATCCTAAATTAAAAAATATAAATTTTTTTTATAAATTAATATAATTGATGAAATAAAATTGAAAAATTTATTTGTAAAAGAGTATAATTTTTTTACCAGATCAGATTTTTATTAGATTTTGAAATATTTATTAAAGTCAAAAATTAATTTATAAACATAAATTTTATAAAATTTCAAATTAAACATATATAAATAGATAATCACGTTTAAATTCAAATAAATTTGATTTGATATAAACTCACAGATTGATAGCCCTGTCCTGGGAATTTTCTTTTTGAGATGGATACCTCTCTTATTTAATGCAATCACTTACATAGAAAAAAAGAAAAAGAAAAAGAAAAAAAGAAGACTGATTTCCTGCAAGGGGAATCTAAAGCGCCCTACACCGACTCCCCCCAGCAAGGAGCCGAACAACACCACATGACTCTGCTCTTCCTCGATAGTACGCCCAAACAAAATAGTTATACTTCGACGAATATAATATCGTTTTCTTTAAAAAAGAAAATTATAATATCATTACTTTAAAAAATAAATAAAAATAAATTTTTTTTTTCAAAACAAAAAGCCCCACCCCGGCATTTATCAGTCTCTGCCATTTTCTTTGTATTTGGCACCTTCCCCTCCAAACTCCATTTATAGTTGCTCTAGTTCTTCCCCTTCCCACAGTTCTCTATCTCTATTCTCTCCTCTTCCATCTTCGTCTTCCTGTTTCTGAATTTTTATCAGAAATTTTTGTCTGATAAAAATTACAGATTCAGACCCAACATTGCCATTTTTTTTCATATACATAGATTAGTCGTGGCACAGATCTGTGTATTTGCTTTGGGTTTCTTTAAATTGCCAGTAGATTTGTTTTCTGTTTTGCAATTTTCTGTGTTTGGAAAATGCAGAGGATTGCGAGGCTTTGTTCTACTACTTCTCTGTTCTTTCTTCTTCACCTTCTACCTCTGGCTTTTGCCGGCCATGACTACGGCGACGCTCTGAGTAAAAGCATTTCTTCTTCGAAGCTCAGAGATCTGGGTACCTTCCCAGCACTCAGAGAGTCAAGTGGAGGAGCCATTCTGGTCTCAACGATGGCAAGGCCAGTGGGGTACGTTACTCTGTAATTCTATTTCCAGTTTTTGATTTTGGTGAGAATACTGGTGGTAGAATTTTCTTTTCTAGTAAAAAAGTTACTGATAATTCTGAAAATGACTTATCTCTTGTTTCCCGAAATGGCAACGTTTCTGAAACTTTTCTCTGAAAACAGAATTCTAAAGCAACTTGCAGAATGGGTTTCTTGTTAAACAGGTCCATTCTAAAGAAAATTTTACTAAAACAGCTTTCAGAAACAACTTTTTCCAACTGGATTTTCTGTTTTTTGAAATGGTTTCTGTTTCCAAAAACAAATCGGAACGTGCCACTTTTCAGATATTATGATGAAATCCCAATTTGTGAGAAGACGGGTAGACGATTTAATTTGCCATTACATTCCTAAGATTACGATGAATTGCAATGTGGTCGAATTATGAATTGTTGCAGAAAAATGGAAGGTCAAAAATAAAATAAAATAAAATAAATCAAAGAGTCGAGTGCTCAAGAGAATTTTTAGCTGAAAATCCTACTTGAAATAGTTTTTCTAAAGAGAACTGCTACGGAAACAGAACTGTTCTCAAAAACAAATTCGAACATGTAAAAACTTTCACCAAGACTACCTTAGTATATTGTTGCATTGAGATTTCTATGAATTGCCCTGTGGTTGGAGTCATGAGTTGTTGCAGAAACCGGAAACGTGTTTTCTGAAAACGTGTGAATTATGTTATGCTGCAGGTGAATCTGGTGGGGGGTTACTACGACGCAGGGGACAATGTGAAGTTTGGGTTTCCGATGGCGTTCACAGTTACAATGATGTCGTGGAGCATAGTCGAGTACCGCGGCAATTGCTGCGAGTGGTGAGCTCCGCCACGCCATGGATGCTGTCAAGTGGGGCACAGACTACCTCATTAAAGCTCACTCAAGTCCGATGTCCTATATGGAGAGGTATACACGTATATATATTTTGGAACTGTGTTCATATTTTAAATTTTAAAAATTAAATATACTAAAAACTAGGAATTATTATAGCTTAATTACTGACTTTTAACTTTTTTCTTTAAGTTTACGAGCTTAAAAATGAATAAAATTGAAAAATATCAACTAATAAACAGTCTCTTTTCTCTATTAGATTGTGTTTACTCTCCCTTTTGAATTTAAGTATTTAAATTTAAAATATAAGACACTTTTATTTGACACTTCAAGTGGTCAACAGCTTGTTTAACTATTTGTTTAAAAAATAATAACAAATAACCAAGCTAATAAATAAAACAGAAATATAAAAAAATAAATTGGTTTATCCTAAATTGTTTTTAATTATTATATTGCTGCTTATTACTATTAAATAAATAAAATGAAATGAAATTTAATTTGTGGGTTGCTTTTGATTGTCCTTTCAATGGGATTATCTGCATTCCTAATTATAATCAAAACCATATTTAAGGCCATGTGAATGTGTTGTTTGTTTCTGTTTTCTGTTTGATTGGATTAAGGTCGGAGATGGGAACACAGACCACTACTGCTGCAGAGGCCAGAGGACATGACGACCTCCCGGGGAGCCTACAAGATCGACCCCAACCACCCCGGATCCGACCTCGCCGGCGAGACCGCCGCCGCTATGGCCGCCGCCTCCGTTGTCTTCCGTCGCCGTAACCCCTCTTACGCCAAGTTACTTCTCATCCACGCGCAGCAGGTTTATCCCTATTCTCTCTCACATACTGATACTGTCACTGTTACTCGCCGTGTTATAATCGGCGCGTGTTAGCAAATTGCGGGAGCGCGTATTTTAGCGAGGAAATCGTAACTAACATGCAGTTACGAGTTTTTGTTACTTTGTTGCCCGACTGGCGTTGTTGCCAGCACGCGTTAGCAGTGCCCTTCAATTATGATTCCGTCGCACATAGTGTCCCCGGCATACTGGCACGATATTTGGCGCAAATTAGCAAGTTTTCAAAGAAAATGATTTTTGATTTCTTCCAAATAATGGAAATTTCTTCCAAAAAATATGAAAAATCAGTTTGTGTGCGCTAATACATGCTCAGTTGTTTGATTTTGATAAATAATTTTGAAATTGATTTTTTTAAAAATATTTTATTTATTTATTTAAAATTTTAACGCATCACAAAAGAAATCAGAATTTTAACCTCTTAATTTTCAAATTATTTGTCAGCAATAGCAGTTGATTAACTATTTTTCGAACAGGGAACCATCTGAATTGACAAAATCTCGACCGTTATGTTCTTCCAGAAAATTAAACCTTTTGAAAACTAAAACTTAAATATTTTAATGTGGTAATTTTTTTAGGTAAATTTTAAATTGAGAATTTAAAATTATCTCAATGGGAAAAGAAAAAAATATTAATAATTTGAAATAGAGAGAAACGGCGATATATAAATTCGTGTCAACTTCCGCCCCGTACTCTAACATCTTGGCAGCCCACGTGGACGGTCCAACAAATATGCAGCTACTTGTTGTCTCTCACGTGTGAGAAGCCTCTCGGTGGCTTGTCATATTCCAGATTTAACCTTCTAAAATACCCATACTTTCGAATTTATCCCCTAATTTTTAACGCCCTCTCTGTCCTTGTTTGGCTTGGTTCCAGCTGTTCCAATTTGCGGACAAGTTCAGGGGCAAATACGACAGCAGCATTGCGGTGGCCCAGAAGTACTACCGATCCGTCAGTGGATACGCGGTACGTGATTACAGCTCCTAACTATCAACTAACTCTAGTGCAAAAGACTCGGTTCGGTATCGGGTCAAGTTTTGACCCGATCCGAACTTTAATTTTTTTATATAAACTATTTTTCAAAAATAATTAACTAGAAATTTTTTTTTTTTTGGGCAGGACGAACTGCTTTGGGCTGCTGCGTGGTTGTACAGGGCGACGAACAATAGGCACTACCTTAACTACTTGCCATCAACGGAGATGCGCTTGGTGGGACTAGTTGGGCCATGACTGAGTTCTCCTGGGATGTTAAGTATGCCGGAGTTCAGACTCTTGTTGCCAAGGTAAATGTTAGATTGGACGTGAAATTTGTCGTTAGGTGATTTTTGAATTGGAATTGGAACTAAATAATTGGGATATTTGGGTTCTTGCAGTTTCTAATGTCAGGGAAAGCTGGTCGCAATGCACGATCTTCCAACAGTACCAGCAGAAAGCTGAGTTTTTCATGTGCTCGTGCCTCGGAAAAGGAGGCCGGAATGTTCAGAAGACTCCGGCGGCCTGATTTTCAGGCAGAGATGGAACAACATGCAGTTTGTGACCAGTGCTTCCTTCCTCATGATTGTCTACTCTGACTATCTCACCTCCGCCAGAAAAAGCCTCAGCTGTGCTTCCGGCGGAGTTTCACCCTCACGAGCTTCTTGCTTTTTGCCAAGTCTCAGGTCTGACCAGGAAAATCACACCTCTTTTTTTATTTTTTAATTCTTTATTAATTTACTTAGTCTTTTTTATTCTTATTTTTTTAAATATTAAATTATGAAACGGGTCGAATCCTCAGGTGGACTATATATTGGGAGACAACCCGAGAGCCACAAGTTACATGGTGGGCTATGGAAGCAACTACCCCAACAAGAGTGCATCATAGAGCGGCTTCTATTGTGTCAATTAAGGTTAACCCTACGTTTGTGACCTGCAGAGGAGGCTACTCCACGTGGTACAGCCGCAAGGCCAACGACCCGAATCTCCTAATCGGAGCCCTCGTGGGCGGACCCGATGCTTATGACAATTTTGCAGACGAAAGAGACAATTTTTGAGCAAACAGAGCCTGCTACATACAACAATGCTCCTTTCTGGGCTTATTGGCTAGACTCCATGCGGGGTCACAGCGGCTACAACCAGCTTCTTGCAGGTATTTCTTGACTTAACGGGCCATGTTGGTAATAAGAATTACTCATATATTTTTATTATTTATCCAACTTTTTCATACCAACAATATTGAAAACTGAATTAAAGTTGGTAATAATGGTGATTCATTTGTCCCTGCAGAGGACATTCCAGTCCCTAAAGTACAGCTTAATCCTGCTCTATAGCCAAAAGCACACCGGGGAAAGGTATTCGTT